>CM032062.1:66626906-66929943 GCA_018831715.1 Matsumurasca onukii
GCTACGCGTAAGCTTCCAATTACCTCTCAAACTCATTGAACCTTGATATGACACCCTCCCCCTCCGAAACAAGGTCTAAAGATGTAATGTCTGAGCAATGTAAAGGCGAAGAAATTAAGAATCTTTTGGTTAATTCAAAGACAGAGTGAACAAATAAAGTTGAAGTCATTGGAAAACTCCACCAATGCTCTGATACACCGGGTGTGAGGTTGAATTTAGACTACACACTTTGCTTACATACTACGGAAAACACGTGGAAATGGCTTCGTTTCATTGTAACCTAATAAAACAATTCCCACGATTTTGAGTCATTTGGTCATTCACTCACTCAATCCCAAAATGTGTCCAACAGTTTATAACCACCCTGTATTTCCATGATGATTAAAGATTCAATGTTGTTACGCCATTAATTAAAAAAAAAGAACATTAAAAAGTATGAAATAATATATTGTCTAGGGAGTCAATACACGTTCATTGAATAACTAACGCACGTAGGTTAATAATACTTGAATTGGCACTGAAAAGATTTCACTGTTAGAAATTTAATAATTTAAAGTTAAAATCGCATAGATTTCATCCAATCTTCCTTGATCATGTCAGCAGCCTTCTCTCCTACCATGATGGTGGGTGCATAGAGATGCGCTGTTGGAACTCTAGGGAAGATAGAGGCATCCACTACTCTGAGCCCTCCGATACCATGGACCTTGAGTCTCGGGTCGACGACGGCAGAAGAGTCAGAACTTGGACCCATCCTGCAGGTGCCGCTCTGGTGATGCAGGGTCAGAAGTAGCACCCGGGCAGCACAAGCCCAATACTCATCACTGGCGAAGGTATGATTGGTGCATCCAGGGAAAGGCACTGAGTGGAGAGTAGCATTGATGGATCTGAAAGGCTTGGTGTTGCCGAGCTCAACTACTTTCTTGATTCCGTCAACGAACACGTCCAGGTCAGCAGTTTCGTTGAAGTAGTTGAGGTGGAAGAGAGGCCAGTGCCAAGGATTCTTGTCTTGGAGAAGAACTCTTCCTCGACTCTTCGGTTGAAGAAGAACTGGGAATATTGTCATAGTGTGTTTGTAGTCTATTGATTTGTAAACACTCTTGTAAAAGCTATCAGTGACTCCAAAACTATCTTTGACAGTACGACCTCCATCGGAAACCATACTCCCAGATATTGACAAGAGTTCAAGATCTGGAAGATTTTTCTCTTCGTTATATTTTGAAGATATGTAACTGATCCCCTCGACTCCTCCAGGTAATGTTAGAATGCCTTTCCCTTGAGAAAACCATTGGAGAAAGTTTGATATGTCTACGGCATCGCTTTCCAAGATAGATTCAGACACGTTGACTGTAAATATCATCCCTGGCATTGTGAAATGCTCTTGTAAGTTTTCTCCAACTGGCAAATCTTTCATAACTGGAATTCCATGGTGCTCTAAATGTTCCTTCGGACCAATTCCAGAGAGCATCAAAATCTGTGGGGAATTTAATGCTCCTGCTGATAAAATGACTTCTTTCTTTGCCAAGACTATTCTCCTTTTACGGTTTTTGACGAACTCCACTCCAAAAGCACGTTTTGTTTTTGGATCTACCAATATCTTTGTGACTCTGGCTTTTTCAGCCACGTGTAGATTTCTCCTATCTTTGACACTCTCGAGATATGCTTTAGCTGCACTCACTCTTTTACCTGATCTCATCGTCGCTTGAATTCTAGAACAGCCTTGTGATTCTTCTCCAGAGTTGTAATCAATACTCTTATACCCGAGCTCGTTCATTCCATCCATAAACACGTCAACCAATTTAGTTTTGTACGGGATTGATTCAACATCTAAATATCCATCTCGTCCGTGGACTGTAGAGTTCTCCAATTCCGGAATGTTATTTTGCTCAGACTTTATAAAATATGGAAGAACGTCTTTGTAGCTCCAGCCCTCATTGCCGTCTTCTGCATACCTGTCGTAATCTCTGGGATGGCCTCTCGTGTAAATCATGTAGTTGATTAAGCTTGATCCTCCTACGCCTTTTCCTCTTGGCCAAGGACACCTCTGATCTTTCATTGCGAGACAGATGCCTTCTTCCCTCTCCATCTTGTATCCCCAGTTGTAGTCGGTGAACTGAAGGTAGCTAACAATCGCTGGAATGTCGGTGTAGATGGAGCCATCTTTCCCAGCCTCCAGGACCAGAACCTTCCAGTCTGGGACTTCTGAGAGTCGGTTGGCAACAGAGGCGCCTCCTGGTCCTGATCCGATGACGATGAAGTCATATTCTTTCAAGATGGGGAGATTTCCGAGAAACCTGTCCTCTCTGAAGTGGATGCGGCGTTCCTTGTACAACTTGTAGATTGACTCGAAGAAGAAGAAGAGACACGTTGATGACTGGATCAGTAGCAATAGGCAGAGAACGGTGATTGGTTGGGAGATATTCATTGCTGAGGCAAACAAGTTCTACTGGTATCCTCTTTTTACCTGAAACAAAAAACGTGAACTTGTTAGAGATAAACACCTAGTAGAAGTTGGTTGCGATGGTGGCACCCAACCAGGGACCCAAACTAAGAGCTTCGGAGCAGGGTGTTTGATTTCAAACCGCTAACATTCATTTTTTTACAGGATATAGATTATTACAAGTACTATGAAACTTAATTTTCATATTCAAACAAATCTACTTCATTCCACGGAATACTTCAAAACGTAGCAAATAATGAGCACCTTGATAGTTCCGCCGATTTATTATGTAGCAACATGTTATTACGTGGAAAACTGTTAACACTCTGAATAAGACTCTGATTCTCAGAGGAATGTAACTGTGTTCTAGAATAATTTAGGAGTGGAATAAGTGCGGCTTATGCAGAACAGAAGTGGAGAACGTGTGGCGCATACAGATCGCGGCACATGAACTGAGACCGTTAAACTTATCTTGCATGGCGATGTGAATGTTAACTATCAGCTGTTCACAACAATGAGGTGAGCGAGGTCAGTTACCGCTGCCATCTGGACTCTGGAGGTGAAGTTCAACATGAAACCCCGCCCCCCTCTTCACGATTTGTCTGAGCCGTCACGCAGATTAATTATAAGAATTCAGCATACACAGCTTTGTTTTGAAATTTGAATAATTATCTGTGTCTTGTTTACAACTGCTTGACGTAGGGTTTGTGCGGCTGCCAGTAGAGAACAAAGGACAAATTAAAACGGAAGATTATATGCTAGTAAAATTGCAAGGGATTTTAAGTGGTGCTTTACAATAGCTAGTGATCGGGCTATTTTTAATTTAATTTTGGCGATTTTTTGGACTGTGCTAAGTGACAGAACGTATTTGAGGTTACTTTCTTATTTGAAGTTAAATGTCAAAAAGTTGAAATTGATAAATCGCCTGTTGTGTTTACTAGTGTTTACCTGTATGTGCGAAATTATATCTATATCATAATTGTGTCAGGTAAACCTATACGCTGGGGAAAACTATGTAAACAACCATTCTGCCCCTAATAGAATAGTTTCTTTACTAGCGAAAAAATCCAATTGTGGCGAATCTATTAACTGACCAGGACACTCTAGATATGTACACTTTGTACAGAAAAGATACTTATTCTTGTAAACAAAAGATCGTTATGTTTTTTAAATAAATTCATAGAGGTGTGTCGTAACGTTGACTCAAAAAAGGAATTTACAGAGGAAATTTTTTTTACAGCTGTTGACATTTGGGACCGTAGTATGTTGATCACATCTAGTCAAACTGTTCATTGATCCAGTGACAACTGAGGAATTCAAAGGAGCGGTCGAACGGTGGGTGAAATGGCAGAGCCAAGGTCAACGTCTGGTTTGGCGGGAACAGAACAGCTGTAGATAATGATCAGCTGATGAGCCGTCCACACTCCACAGATTAGATGCGTGACTGTCAAATTAGCCCCATGGAGAAAGAATTTCCTCGCGTGACCTCATCATCTGTAGGGTACCTTGTACCGCGGGTCTTTGAACTCTGCGGGTGACTTTTCTTGGGTGAGGATTACTGGAAACTATTCAGTTTAATACTAAAATGTTAACTAATATTAAATATTAACTGTGAAAACGCTCCGCAGTAAACTTCAATATGTCCGATGAAAACTCTGTAGGCCTACTTTCATATGAACATGTCAGGTGCTTTACATATGACATTGCACAATTTCTAAACGGTAGAGCGTTTCCACTCTACCTTTACAAAAGGATAAAAAAACATTAACGGCAGGCAAATTTAAGAATAAGTATATTATGTACAATGTAACGCGTTTAAGAATGTTCAACTATTAAAAAATCAAAATGGGATGGGTGCTAGCTTTTACAATTTTGAGTACAGCAGACAGCTATTTGTTTACTGCTGATCACATTAACCATAAATTTAAGAAGTTAGATCGGAATTTTATAGTAAAGGAAAATAGTTGAGAATTAAGTACAGTAGATTCTTTAGTTCCTCAAATATTGAAATGGGAGAAATAGTGACTATTTGCTTTCAATCCAGTTTGAATAACACTGGAGGGTTGGAAAATGGAATAACACTCAAGGGAATTAACGGGAACGTATCTTCGTATCTTGGAGTCACAACAGACCCGTTTTGTATGAAAGATAAATACCAATCTTATTTATTATTTCATGATATATCATTTTGGAATTTACTAGGCATTTTATTTTTTTAAAATTTTAATAGAAGAGAACGCATGAGGACATCATTGGGCAAATATAATAGGTTCTCTTTACGCATAGAAGCAAACGATTTGACGAAGACATTTTATAAAATAGCGTATATTAGGCTTGTGCCAATTTGAAAACCCAACGCTTTTAAGAAGTTTCATTTTTTACAAGATAGTCAGCTTATATATTGCTACTTCTTTTGTTAAAAATAAGTTTTAATAACAAGTCTATCTACAAATTTAAGATGAACAAAAAGTACCCATAAAACATCATGGAATACGAGTACATACAATGTTGTATTGGTAAGAACTTTGTTAAAATAGAACAGAAAATGGTGTCATTATTCACGTCCGACAGATCAGTAGTTATTAGCAAGTTAAGCCTTTTTTCCACGTCATTTAGGCTGTACTATAATCCAATGAGCTAACTACTCCTCAAACTATACAGGGTGTTCTAAAACTATCTGCGAATATTTTTAATCTTGTTTGGAAGCTAATAACAAAACGGAATATGATAATGAGTGTACAAAAATTATATAGCTAATAAAACAGCCACAATTAGTTAGATCATGTGCTTTTTATATTCAATAGGGAGATGAAAAAGAGTTTTTTAAGTAAAAAATAACGAACGTGTGCAAATGTCACATTAGTTTGCTTCTTTACTTTGATACTTTGATTTGAGACACCGACCACTTCTAGAGGATACAAGGTGAATATGGGATTAAGGGTGTGTTTGTTGAGTGTTTTTGATGGACGATGAGGTGTAGTCTTGTTACAAACTAGGGCCGACCGTTCCCCAGATTGGGTCATTAATTAATTGGCCAACGACCAGTGGAATGGACCAACGGCTTAACGTGATTTCCAAACCATGGGGAGTGACCATCGTGAAAATTTATCACTGCGCCTGGGAATCGAACCCGGGCTGATTTGATGCGAGGCACGCACCATACCACTGAGCTATGGCCACTGTCGGCAAATAACAGTTTGTCCAATACCAAATTTAGAATCAAAACCTCGGCTGTGTGATCAACTATAGACCAACATGTCGTACAACTTGCAAACCCTCCAAGAGTGGTCTCAATTTAAGAATCAAGAATCATATTTTATGTTGTTACTGTTGTTATGTTGTCACAAATCTGAGAATATTATCATATCTAGAGGATTCAGTGTCACCCTGAAGGCCTTCTACTGTAATAAATAGTTAGAATTCATTGTTGTTAATATTCAAAAATATATAAAATAATCAAAACAAATATTTAAAATAAAAAAAAAACTTTTATGTCTAACACAAATACTGTATTTTAACACTATCCTTTGTTATACCTAACGCTGTTATAGATATACTACCAAAGCAGTGTTTTTTTTTAGGTAACCAAAGGATTCTTTTATTTGCAACGAATTGTCCTTGTAAGCTAACAGGATTTTAATATATTTCTATGCAAAGTATCAGAAGTTCAATATCGCATAACTTTAGAAATAACGATCACATCACATCGTAAATAAAGTGTTATACTATAATTAAAACCGACAGATCAGGTTTCACGAACTAAACACTTTTGAACATTAAAAACCACAAAAGAGTCAAATTATAGATATTAATTTATCCTTTTTGAAAGCCTCTATAAAACCACCTATCAGATCAAGAGTCTGGTTCGGGGACCGGTTTATGGCTGTTTTTGCCTCGGTCAAGGTATTTCCTGTAAAGCATCAGGAACCAGTTTGCACAGGTCCGGAACTCCGGTCATACGAGACCCCAAGTCCCATAGGTTTTCTGGGATCATTATAGATATAGGCTGGATTATAAGTGCCAAGACAAGAGAGTAAATGAAACCATTACTGAACCATTGTTACCGTTAAAAAAAAGGAACAATTGCAATTGAATAGTGACTTAAGCTGCTTCCAAAGTTCACTATTCCAAGGCTTACAGTTTTAGCTAGACCCAGACGTTATTACACGTATATTTGAATTGCGTTGTTCAGTCACTGCTCTATAATTGTACTATAATGGAAATACGTGATACACTAAAATAGTAAAACGTTTAAAAATAGCACCTATGGTGCATTTGATAAAAGAGTGCGCAGTAATAAGTCTTTCATGCGACAAGTTAATATTTTTAAGTATGGTGTGATAAATTACTGTAAGTGTTTGTTAAACCTAACAATCAAACGGATACATACTGATGTATACACCCTAAACTCTTTTTTACATAGTGTAATCTAGGCTGCTTGTATGGTTGATAGAAAATATTCAATTAGTTTGTACTATACCTATGCGAATCTTAAATAACGGTTTGTCAGGTAAGCTAGTATTTAAAAAAAAAAACACTTTTGGTGCGTTTTTATTAAACTAATAAAATAGTAAAACCGAGTAATTTCAGGGGGTTTGCTGCACAAATTGAAAATGCATTAAATGTTAAAATCTACTAGAAATACTAGAGGGTTTAAATATATATTGCATCTTCTTGGGTTAAAAATGTGTTAAATACACTTTTTTTACTAAAAATGTTTCCAAAACTTATGGATTAATTTGTTTAGCTGTGTTCACATAGTGCACAAAACACTCACATGCAAAAGTATCCAGCTGGCTGCAGACGAACCTCCTCACTCAACGGAACATAACCTCACTTTGTTCCCGCCAAGGCGCGGACACAACACAGAGTAACAAAGCTCTGACAACAAACAGCTGATCTGTTACTCGAAGCAGCCGGCCAGCTGGGCAGGGTCAACCACCGCCATAACGGCACCTACCGCGATCCGCGAACCCGGTAAATATGTCACAGAACTGGAAACGATCAGTGATTCCGATATGCGGTGGAATTCAGCAATTAAAGTCGGAAAGAAATTCAAAATCTGGTTTTGTCTCAAGTCTTTAATCCTCTTCAGTCTCAGGCTCTACTGACAAGGTAATGTAACCTGTATGTAACGTTGAGTCCGAGGAGGTTAAACATAGAAGCATCAGTATCATTCATCAGCCAATCGCTGTATTGATACATTAAAAGAAATCATTATGCCTTAGGAGAATCACTCTTTTACAATTTTCCTCCGGTAGTATATGGAAATGTTACGGTTTTCGAACGGAGGTCGGACGGGACAAATATAGACAAATTATAGCCTTTTATTTTTGAACTTGGACTTTGGCGGAATTATTATAGACTCTTTGGGCCGTTATTTCAATTGCCTACTAACCAGCTGGTTAAGCTGTTTACAGTCTGCAATGTTTACATTTTCACACAACCTTCAACTAATAATAAATACTCTGTGCCTTCAACACACTTAAATGAAGTATTAAAACTAGCTGAGAGTACCCGCGCTTCGCCTCGGGGCTTTATTAACATAGCTGTGTGTATATTTTTAAAAAATTGCAAATTTAAAATAAACAAAAAAAAGGTTTCCTATAAATTATATATTATAACCATTTAGTTTGCCTGTTGGTTCACCATCTTCTCCTTATAAGTGCTTCCATTATTTTGTGGATGTTGAAAGGATATGACCCCCATAGTTTTAGCCAATTTTGACTTATAAGGTGTCCGAAACGCCTAAAAAACGTGTTCAATGCCCACTTTGGTCCCTCGCCATTTATTTTTTGGATGATGTATGCGTATAAAATACAGCTAAAGACACACTACGTAATGAGCTAAACCCTTAAAGGAAGTTTCACCGATCAGCTTCAGTCGATTCTGAATTAAAAGCGGTCTAAGACGCCTTAAAAACGTTACAGACAGGAATTTTTTGACGCCAGTTTCGGTCTCTCCAAAGTATATAAACACCGAATAACCAAAAACGATGGATTCTTTTGCAATGTAAGGCCAAATTCTTCTTTTATTTATATAGATAAGTGTTAGCTACAATGTGAGAGTCATAGTTACTCCGCCGTTCCGCCCGTTTTTAGAACTCGTTTTGGTTGTTTGAAATTTATTTTGAGGATGTTATATAGACATAAAATGTAGCTAAAGACACACTGAGTGATTAGCTTAACCCTCAGACAAAGTTTCATAGCTATAGTTTCAGCCGATTTTGACTTAAAAGCGGTCCAAAATGCCTAAACAGGTTTTCACATTGGTCCCTTGCTATTTATTTTGTGGGTTTTGTATGGATATGAAATATAGCTAAAAACACACTGCGTGATGGTCTTAACCTTTAAATAAAGATTCACCACCATAGCTTCAGCGGATTTCAAGTTATAAGCGGTCTAGGATGCCTTTAAAACGTTACAGACAGACAGACAGGAATTCTTTTGACCCCAGTTTCGGTCTATGCAAAGTATATGAACACCAAATAACCAAAACTGATGATCTTTGCAATGTACAGACAAAAGTCTTAATTTATTTTTATAGATTATTCATGCAATAAAGGAATTCTTTTTCCATTCTTTATTGAATTTAACATGTATACGTTATGATAAAACAGTTGAATACACCTGTAACACTAAAGTGCAAGATCAAAATAGACAGTGTAAAACCTAACCACCTTAAAAAAGGTCCAGTTTTCCTATTGGTTGGCCTGCCGGTTAAGGCTCGATTGAAAAAAAAACGGCCTTTTGAGTTTTGAGTACGACAAATCGTTTAAAAAACACATTACAAAACATATGGTCATGACTGCTCTCGTTTTGACACCCAATACTACTAGATTCTCACAGACGATTAGAAGAAACACAATCATATTTTTATGAGGGCTTTAGTAAAAATTTGCATGTAATTAAAAACTTGCTTACAACAAAATATGTTCTTGATGTTTTCTCCATTTACTTAGTGGTAATCGAAACTATAAAATGAGAGCATTTTGTACTTTTTACCAAATACATTTTTAATTTTTAACAAATAAAAATAAAACTAAATATGTGTTTCAAGAGTTTATTTTGTGTTGACTTTTTTTGTTTAACATTCTCTTAGGAACGTATAAATGAACTCTCAGCAGGTTGAAAGTAAGCTGAGTATAACTGTCTTCTCAGTGTATAAACAGTTAATGGATTCCAAAACAGTTCAGGGTAGTGTGTGGGTGGAGGGAGGGGTGAGGGGGTTCACGGGGTACGATGGATTCAGTCTGAGAGAGAGCTGAGTTTGAATATTTCACTGCCGGGGATAGAGCGATGCCTCGAACACTTTACCCTCGCTTTGCATTCAGTTCACCACTCGTCTGTATCTTTACTGAAAGAGCCAGTGCCACTGAACCCTGGCCTGACAGGAACTTCTTTAAATAGTAGTCAAATATTTATGACTAAAAAGAGTAAAACTGTATATTTTATCGTAAAAACACGCTTAATGCATCGTATTTTCTGGTTAGGTATATAAACGTGCTGCCGGTTCTGTTCTAAACGAAAAAATTGGGCTTGTTACGGATCCAGGGCTCATCTTCTGGCTCCTCCTTGGGATGGCAGGTGGTGTTAAGGGGGGAGGGGGAGAGTACCAAATACGATACTATGAAGGACCCCTCTTAGAACATTTTTAATTGTACGGTTTAATGTCTTTTAGCAGTTTTGACAAATTTCATTCATATAAGAGAATATTATTGACATTTGTTGGAATAAAAACACTCGTATGTTCCATGTAACAACTACATATTTAGTTCAAAAATAAATAGTACGTATTCTACTACGTGGGAAAGTACGTATTCTACTACGTGGGAAAGTACGTATTCTACTACGTAGGAAAGTACGTATTCTACTACGTAGGAAAGTACGTATTCTACTACGCAGAGTACGTATTCCATACCACGAGGAAAGTACGTATTCTACTACGTAGGAAAGTACGTATTTTATACTACGTAGGAAAGTACGTATTCTACTACGTAGGAGCACGTGATTCTCAATTTACGTGAGTACGTATCTACTACGCAGGGAGTACGTATTCCATATTACGTAGAGCATGGCATTCTACTACGTGAGCACGCGCATTCTACGTAGGAAAGTACGTATTCTATAATTACGTAGAAAGTACGTATTCTATACTACGTAGGAAAGTACGTATTCTATACTACGTAGAAAAGTACGTATTCTATACTACGTAGGAAAGTACGTATTCGCTTAGTACGTGCTGGAAATTCTACTACAGTAAGTACTGTACTATGAAAGATCAGGGCTGGGACCTTTAAATAAAAATGCGTTTATTAAGTATTTATTATTATCATTTTTTAAATAGCCAGACTTTAATCTGAATGTTATTTTTTCAGCTCAGCACACCAAAGGATTTGGTATCCAAAGCATAACGGTTGGAAAACAGGTGTTTAGCTTATCAAGGCGGAAGTGAGAAGAAAACCCCATCTAGTCGAAGACCGGAAGTAGATCAAGGAGCAACTTCTTGGAAGGGGAATTTCCCCCACTAGAGGTTTTAGATAACCTTCCAGAGATAGTGTTTATCTCGAACAAATATTTTGCTCCATCATAAGCAAACTTAAAAACAGAGGAATCAACTAAATCATTTCTTTGTTTAATGTTTGTTGTTGAAGATGGGAGAATTTCAGAGTTTGAACCATTATTGCGGACATTTTCCATCGTTAGTGAGCAAGATGATCACGACGTTTCGAGATCCGCAATGTGATCCCGTCTTCAGGTGAAAAATAACCTAAAATATCACACAGAACGTTAGAAAATGAGCTAGCCTAAAGTAATCAGCGTAAGCTGACCAGTCAAGCACGACCAAACAACATGCAGATGTTAAATTCAAAATACTAAAACTTAAAAAACTATCTGAGAAAGCAAAACCACATGCATAAGACACACTAAGAACTTAGCTACAAGAAACAACTCTAAGAAACACGTCCACGCTCGGTGGAGGCTCTCGGCAAAGTTTTTTTAAGTTTTAGTATTTTGACTTTAACAGCTACATATTGTTTGGTTGTGCTTGACAGGTCAGCTTACGCTGATTACCTAAGGTTAGCTTATTTTCTAATTTTCTGCTCTATGTTTTAGGTTACTTTTTACCTGAAGACGAGAACAGATCGCAGATCCCGAAACGTCGTAATCATCATCTTGTTCACAAACGATGGAAAATGTCCGTAATAATAGTTTATAGGACTAAATCAAGTTTCCAAACAGTGGATAATTTTAGAAGCATCTTTAGCGAATTTACGTAAAAAAGGAGCAATTAGTTTCTTTCACCAAATAGAACGAAATCTCGTAGAACAACACATAAAGCAGTTTTGAACTTCCGATTTTGATAATACTAATATTTGATGATATAGGCTAGATTATAATTTGTTTAATATCAAGTAGTAGAAATATTAACCACAAATCGACAAAATTAGTTCAGCTGAACGAAAATGCGACCAGGATTTTCCGCCGCCATCTTGGTTTGGTTGATCAAATGCTGTTACTTTTTTGATCAAAATATTTTGTAAATTTTGTACCATGTTGGTTTTGGTGACATTGCCGATTGGGCAACAATTTAACAATCAAGTAATGATGTAAACTTATGTAAATTTTAGAGCATAAACCCCACTTTTATGGGGTTAATTATCCCCTCCGCCGTTGATGAAAATTCGCCTAGATTCACGGTAGCGCTTATGGCTACGTATCGGCTGTATCTTAATTTTGAGGTGCCCAATTAAGACCGTTGGAAAATAGTGTCAAATGAAAAACTGCCGAATATCTCATTTTGCGAGCTGGATCCCCACGGATCTGGTTTATTCTACAGGAAAACCTGTTTGACCTTTTACCAGAAAACCTTTCAAAAGCTATTACGGGTTATTATGTAACCCCAGAGATTTACTAATTATTTGTGTTATTAATTTTATCAACTTCCATAATTATTAGATTTCTACTCGATTTTACGATATATTTAATTTAAAAGTGTTGCTTACACTTTTCACAACTTGCACGTAAATAAAGTAAGTAGAGTGAATAATTCTAACCACATTGACAACATCGAGTTGACAGATTTCTTTCAGTACATGGTCAATAATACTCCGAAGTTTCACTCCAAACTTTCAAGATGATATTGGTAAAGATGTTAATGTTATGTCTAGGAGGAGATACATTGATACAATATTGGTATCTGTCTGAGCTGAGAATGGTTACCGATACTATTGATAACCTGTCAAGTGCACTGATGTTCTGACAGGCTGTACAGTACAGACCATACAAGTAATCTGTACATTGAAAATACTTATTAGTGTATTATAGGATGTATGTTCACAACAAATAAATAACAGTTATTTAAATGTTGAACTGTATTATTTCGTATTAACTAGTAAAATTATTTTGAAAGAATGTTGGTTTTATTTTTATTACAGCTTGAGTACGCGTTCAGCAGTTTCAACACAAGAATCACACAAGCAAATTAAAACTTTAACCTGAAACTATTTTGAAGTAGCTATGCGAAAAAAGACTAAATAGTAGTAAAAGTAGTATTTTGTCAAATAAATATACTGTACTTATAATGATCTGTACTTATAAAAAGTATATACTAAAATACTTCAGTTTCAGGTAGAAGATTGAGATACATCATTGTTACTACATTTTGTTTATTTACTTACACATGGTAAACAAAATCTTTACATGGAACTAAAATATAGACATTAAGCGTTGAACTAAAAGAGAGACAAAACGACGTGCGTATAGAACAAAATCGAAAATAATAACAATTGGAGACTTCTTCCAAATCCACCCCTACCTTTCTGGTATTTTATTTTCTGTACTTTTTAATTAAAGCGTTTTATTGTTCAGGGTGGTTATGGGTAACAAAAACTTTAGTGGGAATAATGGCTACTGGTAATACTTTAACTAAGGAAAATTAATGGATTAGGTCAATTTGTCAAAATAATAATGACTAACAAAAGATAATAGTAATTCAAGACGTGATCACGTACAGTGAAGCAATTGATAAACGAGATTTAACCGAATTGATATTTATTAATAAACAAAGTGGAAACCATGGTTCAGGTTATAGTACTTAATTACGAGTACTTAATTTGCCTCGTATTATTCTGAATTTATCTAGTTCTGAATTTCTATGTCTTTTAAACTAGACATGTTTAACATTTTGAAAGAAGAGATTTTCATCCGCGAAAAAATCATATTAAAAGCGAAATGAGGAGGTTCTAACGGAATAGTCTTGCGTAATAGCTATACGAAGAAATTACGTTGATAATTTAAGTTAAATACATATTTTAAATTCTTTGTTTGAAGTTTGTTGTTGACGATGAGGATTTCGAAGTTGAATTATTATTGCCGATTTCAGTTAGAGAACAAAAGATCACGACGTTCGGGATCTAATCGATCCCGTCTCAGGTGAAAATAACCTAAAACATAACACAGAACATTAGAAAATGAGCTAGTTAAAGTAGTCAGCGTAGCTGACCAGTCAAATTCTACCAACAACATGTAGTTGTTAAGTCAAACAACAAATTAAAACTTAGAATTTAGGAATAGCCTAGAGAAACAAAACTACAATATTACAAACACAAGCCACACTATGAAAGTAAACAAGTCACCGGAGTAAATTCAAAACGAATCACAAAACACGTCCACTAACTGAACGAGCTAACTTTAGACTTTACTTTCATAGTGTGGCTTGTGTTTGTATATTGTAGTTTTATTTCTCTAGGTTGTTCCTAAATTCTAAGATTTAACTTTTTGTTTGACTTAACAACTACATGTTGTTTGGTAGAGTTTGACTGATCAGCTGCTGACTACTTTAGGCTAGCTCATTTTCCGTTCTGTGTTACTTAGGTTATTTTCACCTGAAGACGGGATCAGATTGGTGATCCGAAACGTTGGATCCTTTTTGTTCACTAACGATGGAAAATGTCTGCAATATAAATTTAAATGTTTATTATTTATTAGATACAAGTAACCAATGCTTATGTTGACTGCTAATCCTATCTGTATCGTACACCTTCAAATCTCATGATTTTTGGCCTCCGATTACTGCAAAAACAATAGACAGGCGAATTATTTTAGAAATACGTTAATATCATATAAATTTGTCGCTAATATTTATGACCTATACATAATCCTTCACTGAGGTATCTTCGCGCATACAAAGACGTAATAATATTAGTTGGTGATTTTACACGGAGTAAACATTTAGATGTAGTACAAAAGTCGCAGCGAAGGTAGTCAAGATAATATAATAGATAAATAAATAAACAATACACACAGGAACGGAACACGACGGAAACCATGAAAAAGGTGTTCTTGGCAAAGTTATAAAAATAAGCATAACTTCTCAGGGACAGAAGACACTTAGATGGAAACTCTTGAGAATATCTTGAGCGTATTGTGCTTTTGTTATGTCGAAGAAATTGAACGTAAACATTTGGTGAACACAAATATCACATGGATGGTCTTACTGCATTCCACCACGGAAACGGTTAAAATAGTATAGGCTTATCGTAACAGGCCAGGCTGTGTAAAACCATAGTACACTGACTAATAAATGATAAAACTAAAACTTAAATTGCGACAGTTTTTATTGTTTGAATTTAAAACAAAACAAACTAGGCCGACACGCAACCGAAGCGCCGCTGGCGTGAGTAAAGTGAATTCCTTTTCAATTTGTGACTCTAACCACAACAACGTCACTTCGGCCTTCGGCCTCAAATTGTCGTACCCCTTTATCCCGTCAGTTCGCAACGCTCACAGCCCTTCTTGTTATTTTCCTTTCTTGTTCTGTTACGGCAGGTTTTATTGCAGTTCATAAAAGATCAAAATTTCCAGTTAACAATTCATACAGAATTCCTCCTAAGGAAACTTCCGGTGTTCTGGTTTTGCTGGCCTACGAAGTTACCAAAGATATTAACAAAAGGAAGATATTATTTAGTAAAAATAGTCATACAAATCTAACACAAAATGCGAATTATTGTATAGAGATGTGACACATATATACACTTTATACAGGTACTATCAAATTTTCAACAAGCTCAAAACGTGCTCTGGGGGCCAGGATCGGTACTCATTTCACGTTTCTGGGTATGGTCCTTACCATGATGACGGCAAAAATCACCAATTCTTCCTAAGAAAACTTGCTAATAAAAACTACACTGTGGGCATATTTATGTCCTATCGATAGTTCCATTATGTTTACATAATTATCGCAATAAATTTTCTCTTGCACAGCCTTTTTGTACAAGCCAAACAGCAAGAGTTTTGCACTACCAGTACCAGTACCAGTAGATTTGTTTTGCAACACAGGTTTTGCAGCGGTACAAACAGCAAGAGTTTTGCACTACCAGTACCAGTACCAGTAGATTTGTTTTGCAACACGGGGTTTCAATTGCCAAACAGCAAGAGTTTTGCACTACCAGTACCAGTACCAGTAGATTTGTTTCGCAACACGGGGTTTTGTACCAAGCCAAACAGCAAGAGTTTTGCACCACCAGTACCAGTACCAGTAGACGAGTTTGGTAACACGGGGTTTTGTACAAGCCAAACAGCAAGAGTTTTGCACTACCAGTACCAGTACCAGTAGATTTGTTTTGCAACACAGGTTTTTGTAAGCCAAACAGCAAGAGTTTTGCACCACCAGTACCTCAGTACCAGTGATTTGCTTTTGCAACACGGGGTTTTGTACAAGCCAAACAGCAAGAGTTTTGCACTACCAGTACCAGTACCAGTGTAGATTTGTTTTGCAACACGGGGTTTTGTACAAATCAAACAGCAAGAGTTTTGCACTACCAGTACCAGTACCAGTAGATTTGTTTTTGCAACGGGTTTTGTACAAGCCAAACAGCAAGAGTTTTGCACTACCAGTACCAGTACCAGTAGATTTGTTTTGCAACACAGGTTTTGTACAAGCCAAACAGCAAGAGTTTTGCACCACCAGTACCAGTACCAGTAGATTTGTTTTGCAACACAGGTTTTGTACAAGCCAAACGTAGCAATAGTTTTGCATACCAGTACCAGTAGATTTGTTTTGCAACACAGGTTTTGTACAAGCCAAACAGCAAGAGTTTTGCACTACCAGTACCAGTACCAGTAGATTTGTTTTTGCAACACGGGGTTTTTACATGAAAAGTAAAGAGAACACCTTGTTCTTTTCTACATTACAGACAGCTTATTAGTATTTCTAATTTACTGTTACATTTTGACTTAGAAACCTCTGAAAGCTCCAACTATGTAATATAAACCTAATTTTAACAACGCAAACCACAAGTGTTATATGCGATTATTAACGAACAAACACTACACCTACATTTAAAGTTCAAATTTTCAAGTTCTGCGATGCAAACTTGATTTCTAAGGCAAAGTTTGTGTTGAACTCAGCAAAGTTTGAAGTAAGAATTCCCACCTCTGACTTCACACACTCAAACTGACAGGCAAACTTGTAACTAACCACGAGTTTGTGGCAAGCAGAGTTCTGTGAGTTTGTCTTGTTTGGGCGGTGAATGAATTTACCGTTTGATGATGCTTCTTATGTGTTTATGTTTATAGTCGCAAAGATTTGTAAGGTAAGGCATTTGACGATGAATTTATTTGAAAGTTTATGATTTGTCTGTTGGCTGAAATCAGCTAACAAGCTAATCGACAAAAGTCGATAACATATACGCACGTTTGAATTACCATGTTTGGAGATAAATAGACCTATTTTATGTAAAACAAATGCAAAGGAGCAAATAAAAATGATGAACTATTTATGTTCATTCAGCAGAAAACAAATGTGATTGGTGTAAGACTATCATCAACCAATGACAAATGTGACCTTTTTATGTCCACACATGATTTGTGAGCAAGCAACTATCCGGTTGATCGGGGGAATTATCTTGAGCCCGTCGGGATGCGTTCAGCGAGCGGGAAAAATGGCAATCCAGAAGTTTGCAGTTTTCAAAAAGGCATCGTTGTTGCTCTATATTAAGATTGAAAAGTTAAAGTATTCCATTGTCAAAGTCTAAGTTAGTATCGTAAATTGCTTAAAAAGACACACAAGAATAAAAACTACGGCTTCTATGCAATTAGTTTTCTTAAAAAGTTTTAACACTATGCTTTTTTTTTTAAATACAAACTCTTTCACTCTACTTTTGAATTGATGTGTTTACACTAATTTATTCCAGATTTTCCATTTACAAGCAACACATCAAAGGGCCATGGGGCCATGGGGGCTTATGCTAAACGAAATCGAACATTTCTTGAAGGGTAGATCTTTCTTTCCTAACAACATCTAGGATCTACAGGCGAAACCGAAAGGTAACTTGTTAAATAGATGACATAAGGTCCTACAGTTGGGAAATTATTATTTTAGTAAAAAATGGCAAGCCAAGCCGTCCTAACACCCCGATTAATCAGTAAACTGACTAATCTATCTGTTCAACTTATATTAGGGTATAAGTGACTGTATAATGATAGTGTAAATAGTGCAGAAGAGAGAACGCTACTGACGATGTTGCACCAGGGCAACGAAATACGTATCTAGCCAGAAATACATCTAGGATCTACAGGCGAAACCGAAAGGTAACTTGTTAAATAGATGTTTTTCTTCATCTTTTAAGCCACTTTTAAATACAGACAACCGAATGGTCAATCTACATTGTTAATTTTTAACGCCCATACTGCGTACCCTCAAACTATGTTTAGAAATTACGGTAATTTACATAATAACGAACAACTAGGTGATGAGAAAAGTGCGGCAAAACACTGAGCTACATTGTAAAACTGCCTCTGTGCCGGACTCTGTATGTGTCACTGAAACAAACACTCACAGTCACAGCTGACTTTATGTTGGCAGTATGTTTGTTTGTTAGCGTGACTGTTAAAGTGGCAATTTGTTTCTCTTTACACGAAGCATCAAACGCTTTCTACAGTGACTTTGTTCGACACATGGTTCACAGCAGATTTCAGGCGGTATATGCAGTTTTGGATAGTGGGGCCCGAACGATAGAAAGGACAGCTACATTACCATGAAGCGCTTTCTACATCACTATAGAAGGGCTCAAAGATTACAATCGGAGGAGCAAAAACTGCCTAACTAATTAAGAGGCTACCGTGGAAAATTTCGACTTATTGAGAACTGTTCAATGTCACTGTTGATTTTTGTTCTTTCATTATTTACGTAAAACATCGTAAACCAACAGAGCTTTTTACAAGTTAGAATATTTGTTCTTTTTGTTGTATTCGACATTTTCATAGGTTTTCGCGACCATCTTTATTAGAGAAAACTTATTCTTTGTTCAATGTTTTTCTGCTGACGACGGAAGAATTTCTCGTATTGAGGACTTTTCCATAGTTTTTCAGTGAGCAAGAAGAATACGACGTTTGGAATAGAATCTGATCCCGTCTTCAGGTAAAGGGCAACGTAAAACTTTACACGAAACATTAGAAAATGAGTAAGCCCAATATTGCTGGTCCGAAAATCATGCCATGAACTAGAATGAGCCTAGCATTATACATCGGGAAACACAATTGTTATTAAGGCCTTAAACATTAAACTAGCAGACCGACCAATCAGTCAAGGTTAAGATAAAATAAGGCCTCTCGTGGCTCCTCTCATAAAAAAAACTTAATCGTAGGTTTAATAATATTTTTTGCTCTAAGTTTTAGCAAGAAATAGCACAAGAAACTCACAGTATGGACCTACAGACTCAAACCACAGAAAACAAAACTAGTGTAAGAAGTTCCATTTTAAAATCCTACATGTGTACGGGTTGCCCAAAATTCACAAACGTAACGTTCAGCACAATCAGTTCTCGTGATTCAACGTTTAGGGGACTCATTCGTCAACCACTAAGATTTATCTCTCCATTGACTGAGCATAAACAGGAATTTGTCACGTCTGTGATTGTCGCTGTTCCCAGTCAGCCAGTCACCTGTGGGCAGCTGTCTCTGGCCATGGAGGTTTTTTAAATTGATTTTTGTTTCATATTTTTGTGCATGCTTTATTGTTTTCTAATTTTAAGATAAAATTGGGAAACAAATAAATAAAACGCGTGCATTTTGTTTGCTGGTGGGTGACTGGTCAGCTTACGCTGATGACTTTAGACTGAGCTCACTTTTCTAACGTGTTGTGTTTTCTGTTGTAAGTTTTAGGTTACTTTTCCTACATGAAGATGGGATCAAACGTGTTCTTCCAATTCACTTTAAAACTATGGAAATTGTCCGCATTAATATTTCAACCGAAGAAATCAAAGTGAAAAAGGCTTTTAAACTGATTTTTAGATTCATTACTAGTAAAATTTATTTTCTTTCTCGAAAAGCCCAATTATTTTTCCTAGTCTGTGATCACCGGATTGAAGTGTTCACTGTCCAAATAGAGTCTACATAGACAATATGCTATCAATGTTAGCTAATATAATAATTCAGTTGTATACTACTCATGACAAATCTTTACTGATACGTTTATTTTTACAAAATACAGAAGTAAAGACAGAGTAAACCAGCTGACTTGGTTGACGAAGTAGAACGGCTCTGTGGGACCGGACTTGACACTGAGATCTGACTTGACTACGTGGTTTGAGAGCCCAAGTCTTTGTTTACAATGCTTCGCTTACACTGAGTTACTTTATCGCATCAGCGTACTTATTTCTTGTCTCCTCGGGGCTTTCTTTTACTGTACATCGTTTATACACGCCTTTCTTGGTTGTGCGAAGCTTTTTGGAACTGCTGATGCAAAATTATGCTCAAAACTTATTGGCTAAAATTGACTGGGACTCGTGGCATGGTCCTGTAATCCATCTTCATGGAGGTCAGGTTTTGAGGATGATATAGGTCTTTTTTAAAATTCTTTGTAGCAAGCCTACAAACTGTCGTTCAAAAGACCGGGAAATGAGCTTGTTCAACGCCAATCTGTACAAATAATACGAGTATAATACTGGTTAAAACTCGGGCTCTTACAAGAGGTAAAATTAGTTTAAAAATTGCCTTGAAAGGTGAACAACCCGTCTAAAACCTTGCAAGCGTTTGGTTTGACAGGCAACATCAGTTAAAAGAAGACCTGTCGTTTAGCAAGTTGTTCCGTGTCTGGTTTCGTGTGTTCCTTGTGCGGACAAATTTAGGCTTTCCCTGAGGTGTCAAATGAGGCGTAAACTGAACTGGGGTAATAAACAATTTAAAGGAAACATACAATTAATGAATGTGAAAGGAATGTTACTTCGTTCAGCTACATACTTAGAATCCTACAAATTCTTACAGTGTATGGTACATTGGTTGAGTCTTGTCCAAAGGTGAGGCGCGGAGAGATGCCGTTCCGGTTGAAACGCAGCGTTTTGTTAAGCTACACCCGGGAGAGCTCAGAGCTGCTACAGTCTGTTTCAGGCAAATTTTGGAACTACAACTAATATGGAAATATAACTTAACGTTCTAATTAGAAAACCGGACATTTTCGGTAACTCCCTACGTTTCGGGTAGTTGGGAAACTCCAACCGTCCTCAAGGGCCCAACCTAACCTTACGCTACATTATAGATAATGCTTAGCCTAAAATAGATGGACCTCGACAAGAATGAGTTTTAGATAATAAACTTAGCCTAAAATAGATGGACAAGAATATCATGTCTTGTCCAAAAATGTCGTTAAATTGATCTCCACCACTGTAATGAATTTTAAAAACCTAACCTAACGAATTAACTTTTCCTTGTAACATAGTGTCCATTAAAGAAAAATACCAAAATAACCCGTTTCTGCAGTTCCTAAACGTACATAAATTAACAAAAGGAAAAACACATGTTATTTAATTATTTTCTTATTTATTTGTATACGACATTTGAAATTATACGGTATAGGTAATACAGTATGTACAAGAGTAGGCCTATTTATAAACAAATATTCTCCCTAGGAAGAAAAAGATAATTTTAATGATCTTTTTGTGGCATGGACATCAGCTGGTTCAACGAGTCTGTTTTGAAATCTCACTGACCTATAGTAAATCAGTGTAACAGCTGTTTCTTCAAAACATTATTATTCAAACTGCTGAGCTCAAAACAATGTTTACTTAATTAATTGTTTATAATATTAAAAATGTATTGAAATTTCTTTCTCATTATTATTTGCATCATGACAAAAAATATCGTTCATCACTGGGCCCGAAAGTGTCTTTTTGACCCTCGGTCATTTTACGTCCTCGGATGCGCCTCGGACGTCAACTTGACCTCGTGTCAAAAGGTGTCACCTTAGGACCTAGTGATGAAATATGCTATATTGTAAAAATAAATAAATTTGAGTTCTTAGTTCAAACTTTTGCAAACGTGACTTAAGAAAAATATATGCATTGAAAGCGAAGAGTAATATTTTAATTTTAAGCCTAGGCCAATAATATCTAATGAACACACACTCTATATGTGTGTGTTTGATAATGTAGTTGCTATAATAACACACATACAGCCTTAAATCGCTCTTTTCAAAAAGATTAGATAATTCAAAAGCTAAGCAAGAGAGAGTTCCAGGTAAGTGTGAAATAGACTATAGAAGCAATCAGCTGGTTACCAAGCAACAGACAGTACAGTGCTGCTGCGTGGCGGGACGCCGCACAACTGCGAGCTTCCTGTCCTGTTTCACCGCACTGCAGCTACGATGACGCTACGCCATCTTGTTTTCAGTCTGCCAGTGTGCGTTTCGACAGTACGGTAGGCATTTTGCTTGTGCGGTTGACAGTTAGCTGAATGTCTCGCCATGTTTGATACAGAGAAGTTTATTGACCAAATTCACAGCAGAGAAGCCATCTGGTTACAAGCATGTGAAGAATATGGGGACATAGTTGTGCGGGAAAATAATTGGATGGAGATTGGGGAAGAAATGTGCCCTGATTGGCATGCGTTAACTTCGGAGCAGCAACTGGTGAAAGGTAGGTCTATTAAAATTGTGGTGGTTCATATTTAGTGTTAATTTAGTGATGGGTCGAATTCGAATCTCAAGTCCCGAATCTACCGAATTTCGGGTAAAAATTCGAATTCGAGATTCGGTCGGTTCATGTCGAATTTCCAAATTCAAATTCGACTCCGGTTCTTGCCGGACCGATAACGGTACTCAAAAGTCGAGCGGATACACGAAGACACGGGCGGGTATTGATTCTCATCAATCCCAGTAAAATGAACCGTGGCGTGATTCGTGCATTAAAAATGCCGAGTGAGCGTATTGCGTCTTAATAATTGCCTTTGGGCAAGTAGACAAGTATCGGATTCAACTTCTTTGACTATCGACTAGTTCCGATTATCATCCATGCCATCTGCTACCGCGCAGTTATCGTAACGATAGTTCGAGAGTTTCGACTCTCGATTTATCGCAAACATTAGCAATCACGTGACGCGTTCTATGCGCAGGCGTGTCGTCTGTCACTGTCAGACAAACAATATGGCTCTCGATCGCATCGTCTTTCGTCAGTGGTGCTCGTGTCACGAAATCATCAAATATAATGTAAATTGTTGCGATTCTAAATTTTAATAAAGGAAAGTAGTTTAAAACAAGTTTAAAAAATTAACTAATCCAATTTTCTGTTACAACATTGGCAAAATGCTCCTTTATCAGTACGTTCATAACCTAACCCCACAAACTAAACGCAAGCTTCAATCGAATCAAAACTACTTCAATCAGTAACTTTCGACTCAGTTGTCAGTGTGTTATGTGCGTTAGTTTGTGCATACGACGAGTGTGGTTCGACATAATTACGTTTTCACCAGTATTATGTGATAACTTATTGTTCATTTAATTTTTAAGACTTCGTCTTAGTATAGCCTACTTTGACATTACAGTTAGAATCAGAATGTTAGAAATATTTTACTATAGACGTGAACAACCAAAACTATGCTAAATAAAACATATGCTAAGAACTACTTTTCACCAAAACTATTGTTCAACATGTATATTTGTATATAAATTTAAAAAAATATATACGCAGTACTTTTCAAAACAATACAATATAGCTATAACCTAGGCTTCCGGTATAGCTATGACTCCGGTTTCCATTATAGTTATGACTCCGGCCGCTCAAGCCTACGTATTAAGAATACAATATAGTATTGCTTTGTATCTGAGGTCAATAATTTTTTAAATTTAATATCAGATAACTAAATTATGTTTTTATTTTCAAAATAATACTTATTATATTGTTCACAAAAGAAGTTGTGGCTTTGAAATAATTTATTTTCAGGCAGAAAACTCCTTGCATTTATATTTAACAGTGTACACAGTAGTGTAAATTTAAATTCGGCTTCGAATTCGAGATTCGAGTTTCGATAAGGCTAAATTCGATTCGAATTTGATTAGATAATTTTTTATATTCGACCCATCACTAGTTAATATAATTAATATATGAAACAAGGTTTTAAAGTAATTAGTTAAAATACGGATTATTTATTTTATCCCAACGACATTTTAAAGATACAATTTTTATAATCAGTATGGAAGAAGAGATCGTACAATAAATTTCAACTAGAAATTGCAAATAAATACATTTTGTATTGCACTAAACATTATACATCACAATATTCAATTTTGATTATTTAAAAATGTGCACACATTCACATCGAAATCCTTTTCAAACACACAATTTCATTTTTACACTTTTATCCCTTTACAGAAATCATTGTGTGTTTATCTTTGTCCCGTGGTCTCCGTTGTCTTTGTCCGTTGTTTGTGGACATGGGTGAGATTCCCCAAAGACTTTCAAACAATTTTCATATGATAGAATTCTTATATTTTCTTTTTACCAAAATAAATATTCTATGAGCTGCGTGTTTTCTGAGGGCTCCACTTTAAATACTTTGAGTGACAAACTTTAAATATTATGGTACTCGAAGAAATAAAAAATACAAAAGAAATGAACCAGGTTTGTATAAGTTTGCTGACGGTCTACGAATTTGTAGATGCTTATCTATAGATGTATTCACTCGACGGATGACATAATTCAGTATTTGTTTTGTACATCAACTGTCCTTTTCTAATATACAAAAGCTTAGGTTTTAATTAAGTTTGAAACTACACAAAAACTAATTTTAAATGATAAACGTTTGGCAATCTTAAAACGACACCTTATACTGCAGCATGGCATCCCCCCTTTTCACTTTTAGTTCGATCTAAAACTCACACAAAATCGGATCGCTTACCTTTATTGCAACTAATTGTATGATTATTTTTTCAGTTAGAGAATTCAAGACTAAATGGAGACACATCAAAGACAACTTCATGAAAATGATAAGACATAACAAAAATGTCGAAAACGGAAATCTTACAAAAAAGAAACAGAAGATTAAGAAACCATACATTTACTCTGAGAAGCTTCAATTTCTGATGACAAATGAAATAAAAGCAAAACCGCGTAAGAATTTAAGAGTAAAAAATACTGAAATGGAAGAGAATAACGACAGTGTACTTCGTCCTCACAAAATGTTGAAAACTTCAAAAGTTACGCAATGCAGCAGTCAATCATACGACTTTCCACTTGAAGTCACTGTGAGTCCAACTGCACCATCCGCAACTGAAGATTATGATCGTCTCTTCTTACTTTCGATGCTCTCAGACTACAAAAGCCTCGATGAAGACGAGAAGCTCGAATTTAAATTTATGACTTTAGAATTTTTTCGCAACTCACGACAGACGAAAAGGTTACAATTGGCAATCTCGTGAATAACTTGAAATCTTTATATTAAGAGCGACAAATAATTCTAGTCAAGGAAATATTGAAACCAAAACTTAGTACACACTACCCATTATAGAAAACACTACTTGCAGAAAACGTTGAACACGAAAATCCTACTGAAGAAAGAAAATAACTTGTGAATTTTTAATTTACCAGATTGTAAGCAATGTTTAATAAACTTAATTACAAACAAAGTGTGCTGTCTTGTTTTACCTTAATTGAGGATGTAATATTAATTCCAGATAATGCTAGAATATATATACTGTATACGAGATATAATAATGTTGAGTGCTTTTCCCGTTAGTTAACTAATTCCATCATAAAATATTGTTTACTCTTCCTGTTTAGACCAATATCTATATTTTAACCATTCTGCTAAACCTATCGAAATCGGGTCTAATTTTCAAAAAATACACGAAATATCTTCAGTGTATTACTTGTATTTATTGTCAACAAAAATTAATGTTGTACATATTTTAAGGTACACGATTATATTTAAAACAATAACTGTCTTTAGTGTATAGATACATATTTTGTTTTTGTCATTCTGCGCTGAAAACAGCTGCTTTAGACACGTGTATTGACAGTGCTAAAGTGTCAATTTTACACCCAGGTAAATAAAGTATTGATAGATGGAAAGTCAATGGTGTCACTTTAGGTCCTAGTGATTAAATATACAGTTGGTTAAAATCTTTAAAATTGTAATTTTTCGATCAAATTATGTCAAATTATTCAATATTTAAATATAACAACTACACAATACTTGTTGCTAGTAAAAATACGTCTAAAAACAGTAAATACTAAAGTTTTAAAGGACTAAAACTATATTTAGTGAAGTCAACGTCCTTTGGAAGGAAAGGAAGGTTTTTAATTTGCCGTGTATCTGCAGTTTTACAAATCAAAAATAAGACAAATTCAATATGCTTTTGCACACTAGAAAGTTAGGTACGTTTCTCTTGCAGCATCAAGTTTCAACAAGTCTTGAATAACTTCTAACTTCAATGACTGAAATATCGTTATCGTCAAGTGATTCTACTCTTGAACTGAACAAACTTCCCGCCAACTTCTCGACCAACCAAATCTCAGCACTGAAGCTTTAAAATACCAGTTTTCCAATTGTTCAGGTTACATTGTTAATTATTACAAACGTGTATACAAGGTATAGGTAACCTTTTGAATTATCAGTGGTAGACAGTTAGATACCCTTCACGTTTAAAGGTGCATTTCGCTTGCAGTGAAGACAGTGAAGTTCAACCATTTTGGAAGTTCAAGCTAAAACCACCCTCACCTTTGGCTTAAACATAATAACTACAGGTATATTGAAGCAATAAGAAATTTGCACTCTATTTTTAAAGTACGCTTTGAAATTCCTGTTAAAAAATAAACTAAATAAGTTGCATACCCAATTTTCTGTGAACGAAAAACTGAATGTTTTCGATTTAGATTTTGCATGCGATATTTTCATTGTATTTGGAAACTAAGATGATTTACACTATCATTGTGAGGTTGAGACTTTGAATGTAAGTTATTCCATCCTTAGCTTATAATGTTTTACGCAGTTTTCTCAGCTCACATAAAATCAATAATTAGATTTTCAAAAGTTAGCCGACATTTTACGTTATATAATTTGACTTTAAAACATATTGGTCCGTGTACTAAATAAACTAGAATAATTTACCAGAACTTTCAGGTAGTTTTGAATAGAACAACAGTAATAACATAACCAACAATCTACATTTCATGCAAGTCTTCCAGAAATACTATTTTGATTTCTAAACTGAACTACAAATATACTTTTTCAATATCCACAATCTCACCAAACGTAACAAATCAACTAAATTCATTTTGAAATATTCGATTTGACTCCCACTTGGCTGTCAGAAACAAATATTATTTATTGAAAACTGAACTCGTCTAAATTTGTTTGATTGAAACTTTGTTTATCGATGATTGAATTGTAAAGTTGTTGAAATGTTTGTTCAAATATAGCATCGGCCGTTATTGTTAGGCTTCACTACAGTTACAGTTAGTTGTTTATTTGATTAAAATACTCACTTTTAAATGTCTTTATACTGATTTTCCGTCAGTTGTGTCGGGTTTCGCTGACACCATACGACGTTAATATTGATTTATACGAGGGTCATCCAGAAAGTAAAGAACGCTTTGGCATGGTCAAATAAAAATAAAGATATCAACACAACTTTATTTACAAATGAATTGAACCTTCCTCTACATTTCTACGCAAACGCCATGGATTTCAAGACACTGGTTTTAACGTGGGACCAGTTTTTCCATAACCATGTTCCTCTCATTTGCCGCCAAAAACATGAGCCAGGATTTCTTAGCTTCTTTGAGTTCCTTATCGTTAGCAAACTGTTTTTTACTCAAAAATCCTTAAGCTTCGGGAATAAGTGATAATCACTCTGCACCAAGATAGGGCTGTAGTCGTTTCTTTTCTTGGCATAAATTCGACATGGATTAAGCCTTTCGATCCCAAAAAACAGTTGCCATGACTTTGCGAGTGTTTAAATTTCACACTTTACATTTAGGGGGGTTTTCAATTGTCGATGCCATTATTAATCACTGTGGACATGAGACGCGTAATCACACAGCCACGAACCTACACTCAAACTGAAGAGGAAGAATGTAGCTAGCAGCTGCACGCGCGCTCGTAATGGTGAGGGGTGTGCGCGGCGCGTGATGCGCAATCGTTCTTTACTTTCTGGATGACCCTCGTATTTGAGTGAATTCTAATATAGTTTTTCTAAATCCTTAATTCCATTTGTATATTGAGAGAGTTCGACAAAAACCCTTGACTTTGAATTTACTTGTCCACTGGTAGTGTCTCATTAAAATTACATTATTTAATATAAAACCAATCGTGTTCTTTACTTTAGTGAATCAAATTTGAAGACTTTATACTATCGTTTCCAGAATGCTGAACCCAACTTGACTAAACTTGTGCTAAGCCTGACTGATGACTTTACGAACTGATATCAAATGCCCTTATGAAGTTAGGAGTTGGTAACCAAGTTGCTTAGCACTTATATACACCAAGAAATAAAATCCTCGGCTGGAAAGATAAGGAAACTAAAGAGTTTGAATGCAATGTTGTCAAACATGGAACTGTTGTTGGTTTTGGTTGCAACGAACAAAAGACTGAAAACTTGTATCGTAAATTATGTAAATTTCTTATAACATCATTAATATATTTCTAAACATAAACAAACAATAAAAAACCATCTGACCTTGGAAGTTTAAACTGTGTTTGTACTCGTATTTAAAGTTATTGAGTCAGAGGGGTGTCAATAGCAGACACCGGAACCAGTAATGAAAACGGAAATGGAAAATCACCAACAGGAAATCTTTCACAGGAGATTCTGTTTTATTTTTAGATATAAATCTTAAACAATATAGCCTACCTTACTCTTCAAATGGAGACTATTATACTTTACGCAAATTAATTTTCTGGCCAAAAGACTTGAACTCCTTACTGAGTGTTACCATTTTGCGAGTGTTTAACACTTAAATGACTTAATATTTTATATATGACACGTTTTAGATTTATAACAAGTTTACATATGCTTTAGCAATTTAATAAGACTATAAGGTATAAGAATAAGGTTGTAATATGCCGAAGATGAGATAACCATTGCAATATTACAGTTGGCTAACAGTTCTTATTGAAAACTGCTATAATTCGTAACAAACACGAAAAAGAAAAACCCATTCCGATGTTTATACGAGTATAAGTTTGGACTATTCATAATACGGGATAGAGTTTAAGAGATACAGTAGTATGGCGTTAGTTCGGTTCTTTCCTAAATAGTTGTTTATGATGCTTTCCTGGTTTTATATGTTACTATGTTTTAAGTTGCAAAAGACAATTTTGTAACATTGCTAATCCAAATCTAAATACAGTACGATAAAACAATTAATAACCACTAAAATACGGCAATAAAAGGAAACTTTAACCACAACTGAACAAGTTCACGGTTTTATAAAACAATAAAAATTAAAAATAATACATGGTGCCCCCGAATATGTATACTATCGGGTATTTAGTATGTATTGTATACAGTATATATTTACTACATGAGGGTAGACAGTATCGACACCTCACATATAAAAAGTTAAGGTTTCTTGCCGAAAGCTTGTTTTTCTTCTACCCTAGGTAGTGGAACATAAGTTATTTCCTAAAGGAGGCAGTGTTGGTGGGGGAGGTGGAAGGGGGTGGAGGAAAGGGACGTCGGTGTCAATAACAGATCTTGGAGTCTATTGAGACCGGATATTGAAACCTCGCTGACCGGAAATCCAAGATAGTTGTAAAGGTACTCCTTGTGAATAGGCAGCGCATCAGATCGAATTCTTTAAGAAATGTTGGTTTAAGAGTGCGCAGTAGTGGCTGTGAAATTATGAAGTAACGTAAGCCAAACTTATGGAAAAGGGAACTTAGGCTACTTACATAGCTACTTGAAATGACCTTGAACGTTTTTTTACAACACAATATGCATAACATCCACTAGCTATGGATTCCTAGGAAGCAGTGAACGCTATATTGCGGCCTTTATATGCCGGTGAACCTATTGTTTTCAATGTAATCATATGGGAGTGTTTTCTTAGAGAGCGAAGGCCGCTTCCATATGATTGCACTAAAAGCAAAATTTACGGTGATATTACGGCCGTAATGAAGCAATCAGCGCTTTTCTAGTAAACCGCAGTTTAACGACTTGAACTCTATTTAGTTTTGGTGAGTTAATGACTGTTCTTATTACCAGACCTTATACAAGGGGGTTTTAACAGATAATGTTAACTTAGCAACGTATATGTGAAATAGTTAAGTTAATTGGCCAACTTTTGTTCCTTTGCTTCTTCAATTACCATTATTTAATCAGAATAAGGTCATAGAGAATACTGTACAGGTGATTCACTTGACGACTGTGGAGACACCCAAGGTAACATTGATATTATCTAGGGTAATGATTGTTGGGCTTAAAAGTAGAGACATCTGTTTCAGACTAAAAAAGAAACAGGACCCAACACAACTTAAATCTTAGTTTCGTGTAACTGGGTTTGTCTTTGCAGAACTTACCTTGAGGACATAACAGAGTATCGCTTACATTATTGAAACATGAGGAGAGAAATTTGTCAAAGTGAATACAAGAGCAGATGTAAGTAAACTTCCGACGTCGTTGCCAACTGTTGGATACTAATTTATGCACATTTACTCATAAACTATGTAAAATCATAAAAGGAATGCTCCAGTTGCTCCTTTGTGGTAAAATAGTTCTAAACTTAAGTTTAGGACGCATTGCTGGAACATGACCTGAGAGGTGATATTCGGATTGTCTCTGTTGTTATCTTTTTAAACTATTTGCAAATTGCAAAACTATTCAACATGGTTTATAGCTTAAGTGTGTTAACTTAGTATCAGTTTCTCTAATAATGTGATCTGATTCATGCTGCCACAAATTCATTGTATTTATTAAATTGTAGGCCCTATTTTAAATTAAAATACATAGCTGAAGTTACGATTGGATATATATATCGCCAAGCTTGTATGGCATCGTCGGCGCTGTTCTTTCTTCAATTTTACATAAAATTTACACAGAAAATAATAAGTATTAATAAGCTATATATTCCATTTTAATACACCCAATCCATTATATATCCATTCGTTAATGCAGCTAGAAACGTAGGATCTTCATGGATAAGTTAAGATATCTAAAAACTTTATTCAGTCGTCTAATGAACATTGTATTTTAGACTCAATGAAAAGGGTTGAATAATCCATATTGATCTAGTATACAAGCCAGAAAAAATACTGTGTCGATAACAGGTTATTTGTAGTTTATTGTAAAATTTGAACTAATTTAAAACATTTTAAAGTCATGAAATAATATTCCGTCAGGCGTCTGAACAATTCCAAACTGAAACATTCCAAAAGCATACAAGCTGGACAGTAACAAGCTTTATAATTAAGACTGTATATAATAATATATTTTTGGCGTTTCTGATGCAAATTCCTTTAGTCGTAGCCATTTTATTACCACAGAAATAGCAAGTTTCAAATGTAGGTAACGCCTTATTTTGTAAAAGTAAATGTCGAATGGACAGAGTAAGCCATGAACATGTTTGTACAGCAGGGTTCTGAAATGTCTGCATTACTCTGTGGTTTTGAAGTCCAACCACGTACTTGGGTCAAACCCCAGCATCACGCGGTGTAGAAGTTGTTTTATCAGTACTTTTCAGCAAATTTCCATTTGAAAATCAGTAGCCGTCAGCATGAGAGGACCCAGACTTTGAAATGAGGACCGATCCTGACCCCCAGAACACTTTAGGCTATTTTTTAGGCACTGATTACTTTTAGGCCAGGTTACTGCCTAATGTTTTGTGTTTTATGTTTTAGGTTATTTGTCACCTGAAGATGGGATTAAATTCCAGATTCCAAAATGTCGTGTTTTTTTGTTCACTCAAAAACGATAGAAAACGTTTGTTCATATTTTAATCTAAGAAACTGTACCATCGTCAGAAAAAAACTTAAAAAAGAGCTTTGTATGTAATTTAATATCATATTCTGTGAGACCCAGTATTAGTACGAGTACATTTAGCTCACGAACTTATACATTTGAGGAAAATGGATGAAAAGACGACACGTGGAGGCAAAGAAAGTTATCTCATGACTAGCCAAACAGGATATCCTGTTACAGGATTTCCGGTCAGCGATTTTCCATTTCCGTTTTCAATTGGTTCGGGAGCTGTTATTGACACCAACACCACTCAATAACTTCTTCAATTTCCATGTTTCCTTAAGCAGTCTTGTTAACCTCTTTGCATGAAATTTTCATCCTTTCTGTGTCTCATTTTGTTTAAACTCTCAGTATAAAAACATTAAATTAATATAAGTGGGAAATATTTTATTGCTATTCGAAATTAGATTCAAAAATATATTTACTGTACTGAGAATAAAGTTTTAACATTTAAAATATTTTAGTTTTAAACATGTAGATAGTTGCACATAGTTTATCGGGTCCGTGGCTCCGGAGTTCATACTTCGACCTTAGTTATAGGGCAACGTTCGTTTGTCTGTGCATAGATAAACTACTTTATCTGTGTCTGTGTCACCACTAACTATTTTTAAGTTACTTTGCAGTAACGCTAGGCAGAGGTCGAAATTGAGTGGTAGAGAACACCTTGCCTCGTTTAACAAGACAAACTTTAACGTCAACGTTTTTTACCTTTTGATCCAGTTTTGATATTGTTATTTCCAAAGATATAAGTATTACCGTTTTCACTTAAACTTAGGCGGCTATAAAGTAGAGTAGTAAGTTTGAAAAGCCAAGGCATACTACTCAATCGCAAAGAGAACATGACATGTACCAGACAGGGGTTCATCGAGCAAATGAAACGACTCTGGAGAGACTGAAACGTTGTCAGTTCTTTGAAAAGGGTTGATTTCTGGATCAGCTGATTTGGTAATCCTTGATCTAGGTTCTATGTTAAGCCAATGACAACATGAGGCTATCTTCCTCTTTTTATTGGTTTTCTGACACAAATTAATAGCAGACACAAATTAACTAATATTAAAGAAATAGTCAGCCCATTTATCCAGGTGTCTCTCGCGTAATGTGGTATTATTCACCCTTTATTGACCCGTCTCTACCACTCGTGAGCCTTTCTTATCTTCGTTTGCTGCTCTAAACCCAAAGGCAAAGAAATAATTACCCGATAGTAGTTAAGGCTTACGGTGTAGACCGCGTCAGTTCGCTATTTACAATATTAGTTCTACACTGCTTCTTGGCTACTTGTAGTTAGTAGTAAATTTGGCCGCTTAAGGCTAAGGCTTAATTTAAATTAACCAATAGTCATTTTGTTAAATTCTTTACAGGTTTATCGCTATGAACTGACATATTTTCTTTTCCAATAAACTAATGGTTGTTGTAATCTATTATATAAAATGAATCGCAAAATGTGTTTCTAAGCGCAACTAACGACGCCTGGACCAATTTGGCCAAATCTTTTGTAAAATGTTCGTTAGAGTTCAGGATGGTTTTACGGCGAGAAAAATTCGAATAATTGCCGAATTTAAACAGTTTTCTTTTCCCATACAAACTAAAACGTAAACAATTTGAGCTTTATTGATATTCGTTGTAGCCGATATTTCTATTTTTATAAAACAGATGTACAGTAAAAAACAAAACAAACAGCCACATTACAAATTTTTTTGACAGTACAGAGTCTGTCAGTCAGCTATTTATTTATAAAAATATATAGTTTGTTATTTAAAAAAATAATATGGAAGTTCCCATATGTAAGTTTGAAGAAAGGTGTTTTAGGAGAGCTTTAAGTATAATCTCATTTCTATAATCGAAGTTATTTAGAGTGGGATAGCGAACGGATCCCAAAAGGCATTCAGCTCACTATACTTCGGCTCAACAGAATTCTCACAATATTCAGACGTAGCTTTTTCTCATCCTAATAATAGTTTGTCACACACTCATAATTTAAAAGCTATCAATTCTGTGGTGATTTTGTATTAACTTGATACTAACATGTACGTTTTAAGTCAAATGAGCGCCTACCAATGTTATACTTCTAACAGCAAGTAGATCTGCAAAGCTACAACACCGCGGCAGTATTTCAGGCGTTCAAAAACAGCCTTATTTATGAGTTTTTTCTCAAACAATAAAATCTGTTTCGACCGCTTACTGTACAATTTACAAATCCAAAATACATAAAACATACTAAAACATGAAATTTGAAAGCAAATCCACATCTAAATTTAATTTCAAATTTTAAAGAAAACAGCTCTGTAACAATATTTTTAACATATGTTCAGAAGATTAAACTATATCTCAGCTGTCTGTGTATGTAAAGAGAGGCCGGATTGCACTGGTTACGGTTTGTAAACAAAACATATTGCAACATAAAGCCAGTTAGTGGCCCATCTGGCTCTACCCGTGATGTATGGGTCAGTTGAGTAGCGCTTTTGACTCGACTGAAATCACTGGCCTTTCAGTGTTTGTTTAAATATTGAAATTCAAGCTATAATAGCGAAAGAAAGAAATATTTAATCCATGGCATACAAGATGCATAGGAATACAAACAAAACCATGTAACAAAGAACAAATAAATACAAAACAACCAAAGTTCCAGGAAAACAACGCTATTCTTCACATATTTATTCCATCAAGTAGTTGTGTACGGAATAGAGGCCTTCTTCAAGAGATACTTTTTGATCCGGAAAATGGAATAATACATGTAAACTGAACTTTTTTTTTGTAGGTTGCACAGTTTTTTATTATGAACTAGCTGTGTACCCGTGCTTCGCCACGGACAAAATGAGCTCAAATATCTTGACTACAGTGATCAATCAGATTACAATATTCTTATAATTTGTTACTTACCAACACTGAAATTTACACAGTTTTTTAGAATGATCCTAGAAACACCACGTGGAGAAGGTATCCGTGCTAGTTTCCCATGAGGAGTTTGTTTATGCAGATCCCTCGCTTACTTCCTGGATATCATGCTGCGGGGAGTTGTGTAGACGAATCCCTCGCCATCTACCTAGATATCTGTTGCGGGGAGTTTTGTAAAGGCAGATCCCTCACCTACTATCAAAATATCATTCTGCGGGGAGTTTTTGTGCAGATCCCTCACCTACTTCCTGGGCATAAATTAAGTTGCCGTTATGTTACATACTAGCCTATGTTTCGGATACAGAGTAAAAGGTAAAGTTTGTCTTGTTTAACAAGGCCAAGTTTGGACTACAAAGTCCTCTCCACCACTCAACCTCGACCTTTACCTAGCGTTACCGTATAGACACATTACAAAAATTAATGTAAGTGGTGACTGTGAGGATAGTGTAATAATAATGTCGTCTATTTTAAAAAGACAAACGAAAACTTGTTCTGTTTTATTGGTAATTCGCTAAGATTTAGCGTAACACTTGTGGCTACGTGTCGGCTATGTTTTGTGTTAGGTTCATCTGAAGAAGGTATCAGATTGCAGACCCCGAAACTTTGGGTTTTTCTTGTGCAGTACATACCTTATTAATGACTATGAAATTCTTCGTTTGAAATTTGTTGATGATGAAAATTGAAGAATGTCGGAGTTTGAAATATTATTATTTATTACGAACGTTTACCATAGTTTTTAACGAGCAAGAAGAACACGACGTTTCGCGATCTGGATTCTGATCCTTTCTTCAGGTGAAAAGTAACTAAAAAATAACAAAACTAACTTTAGGTTGACATGGTATAGCCTACTGTCTATTATTATATATTTTCATATTTTTTTATGAACAACAAGAACACAACGATTTGGGATCTGGAATCTGATGTTTTCTTCAAGTGAAAAGTTACCTAAATCATTACACAAAATATTATGAAATGAGCTAGCCTAAAGGTAATCAGCGAAAGCTGCTACTGATCGATCTGTAGACAGATAAGACAGACAACAAACACAAAACGAAAGAGCAAACTTATGTTCTTTGGAAGAACTGGTCAGCCGAACAATTTTAAGTGATGGTTTTATGCTTCGTTTTAAGCCAATTTTTACTTGAAGACTGGATTAGATCCCGAAACGCCGTGTTTGTTTATTTATACACGGAAAATCCATTTTTACAATGTAACTACAACAGACAATAACTAATAAGTGTTGAACTGAATAAAAAATTCAACGTGCGTTTGGTACAAGATCAAAAATAATAATAATTGGTGACTTCTTCCAGAGTTTCTCCTACTTTTGTTGTACTTTATTTTTTAATCTTTCAATGAAATGATTTATTATTATTCGTGGTGCATTTTGGGAAACAAAAAGAGATATACTCTTCTTGTTAACTAAAAAAACTATGTAAAATGGCCGTAATAATACTAATCTTAGACACCAATCTGGTTTTATATTTGAAGTTTTTATCCAACTCTGATGACAAGAATTTAAATGCATGAAACTAGTCTCTGTGTAAAAGCACAAAGTGTCCAAGCCGTGATTTCAGCTTGAGATTGAAATATTCAGTTTGCCAAGGCTGGCGAGGCGAGGCAGGGCTGAGTCCTTCCCGCGGGGCTGTGAGATTTACCTCGGCGACCTTTTTAACTGACTTCAATATTTAAGCAGTCGGGAATACTTATTCGTTACGAAGGCTTGAAAGCAAGGGACACAGTAAATGTAATGTGAGATACTTTGTTCAACCTCTTCAGTCCCAGGCTTAATACACACAGACATTAGCACGACACAGTATGGACGGGTTAAAACGAGCTTCGATTGGCTGAAGATATTTCAAAAATGTAGATTCTTTTACGTTTTGAATTAGTTTTTATATTGCTTACTTTGGTTGAATTACCAACACCACTCACCACTACGAGGGGTTATGTAGGCTATTTACCTGAAGTAAAAATCCTGTCTTCTCAATTTCTTTATAGTCATTGTTGACAAACAGCCGTACAGATTTCTGCTGTTTTGGTGCACTATTTATTACCACTATAAAGTGGAGCTTGTAATTGTAACTATTTAACGAAAAAGATATTTATTCGTTTGGGATGTGGACAAACATCATACAGTTCTATGGGGACAAAATGCAAACTATTAGAGCTTTTTATGTTTAGTAAATCAGTTGCCTTTGTAAAAACATAAAAGAAACACTCCTGTAATTAGTGATGGGTCGAATTCGAATCTCGAATCCCGAATTTACCGAATTTCGGGTAAAAATTCGAATTCGAGATTCGGTCGGTTCATGTCGAAATTTATTTCGAATTCGACCCGGTTCTTGAACCGATAACGGTACTCAAAAGTCGAGCGGATACACGAAGACACAGGCGGGTATTGATCCTCATCAATCCAGTAAAATGAACCGTGGCGTGATTCGTGCATTAGAAATGCCGAGTGAGCGTATTGCATCTTAATAATTGCCATTGGGCAAGTAGACAAGTATCGGATTCAACTGCTTGACTATCGACTAGTTCCGATTATCATCCATGCCATCTGCTACCGCGCAGTTATCGTAACGATAGTTCGAGAGTTTCGACTTCGATTTATCGCAAACATTAGCAATCACGTGACGCGTTCTATGCGCAGGCGTGTCGTCTGTCACCGTCAGACAAACAATATGGCTCTCGATCGCATCGTCTTCGTCAGTGGTGCTCGTGTCACGAAATCATCAAATATAATGTAAATTGTTGCGAATTTAAATTTTAATAAAGGAAAGTAGTTTAAAACATGATTAAAAATTAAATAATCCAATTTTCTGTTACAACATTGCAAAATGCTTCTTTATCAGTACGTTCATAACCTAACCCCACAAACGCAAGCTTCAATCGAATCAAAACTACTTCAATCAGTAACTTACGACTCGGTTGTCAGTGTGTTATGTGCGTTAGTTTGTGCATACGACGAGTGTGGTTCGACATAATTACGTTTTCCCCAGTATTATGTGATTACTTATTGTTCATTTAAATTTTTAAGACTTCGTCTTAGTATAGCCTACTTTGACATTACAGTTAGAATCAGAATGTTAGAAATATTTTACTATAGACGTGAACAACCAAAACTATGCTAAATAAAACTTATGCTAAGAACTACTTTTCACCAAAAATATTGTTCAACATGTATAATTGTATATACATTAAAAAAATATATATATGTAGTACTTTTCAAAACAATACAATATAGTATTGCTTTGTATCTGAGGCCAATCATTTTTTAAATTTAATATCAGATAACTAAATTATGTTTATTTAAAATAATACTTATTATATTGTTCACAATAGAAGTTGTGGCTTTGAAATAATTTATTTGTAGGCAGAAAACTCCTTGCATTTATATTTAACAGTGTACACAGTAGTGTAAATTTAAATTCGGGATTCGAGATTCGAAGAGGCTAAATTCGATTCGATTATTTTTCAGTTTCGACCCATCACTACCTGTAATATTTTGGTTTTTTTCTATCATAGATCGCCTTTTGAAAGACTAGCCAGGTCTTTGCTGATTCGATTACAAACACAGTCCACAGTAACGATCCATTCCTTTGTACCACTGGAAATGGGGTTTCTCAAATATATGCGTGTTTCTCATAGTCAGGCATGTTTCTCATATATAGGCGTGTTCATCATATACAGTATAAATGTTTCTAATATGTAGGTGTGTTTTTCATTTAGAGTCGTGTTTCTCATATATAGGGGTGTTCATCATATACAGTATAAATGTTTCTAATATGTAGGTGTATTTCTCATTTGGAGTCGTGTTTCTCATATATAGTCGTGTTTTCCATATACAGGGGGAGTTTTAAATATTCCAATTCCCACCTTTACTTTAGAAAAAGGAAATATGTTTTAATACTCTTTGGAGAATATAGGGTTCTGAAGTTTGTTTTTACGTACCCCCCTTTGCGTCACCCGTCCCCCACCCAAAATAGGGGAAGGGCCCACAAATTTTCTATATGGGGGTGGGGGTGAGGGGTGACATTCCCTAAAGGGTTTTAAACATATTTTCTGTTAATAAAGTTACGGTGGGGGACATTTAAAACTAACTTTGTATATATGTGTTTCTTATGTATCTTTCTCATATATCTTATATCTTTTACACCGGAAATACAACGTTACATTACATTATATTTCTAAAATGTCTGATCGTCTCAGATGCCGGCATACGCTGAGAGGCGCTATTACCCGTTGCGTCAGAAGATGAGCTCACCTGATATCGAGTGTTATGTTGGTAACCATGTAACAGCCGAGTATACACGTCAAGTAATGGGGTAGTGGCGGGTGTTGGGGAAAGATTACCTGAGTTGATCCAACTTCCGCAAGAATGCAGCGTCAGCGGCCTCAGCTGATTGAATTTTTATTAGCAGTTGATGGAATATGAGATACTTCATATCATACGCCTTGCCGGCTTACACTCAACGTTTAAAGCGTGTTCAATGCTCCGGCCCTACTCGCAGAGAGACTATTGCTCCACTTCACTTTAAAAGGTATTAAAAATACTGCTGGCGCATATGGCTTTGACTGGGACTCGTGGCGTGGTCCTGTAATCCAGCTTCATGGAGGTCAGGTTTTGAGGATGATATAGGTCTAAAGTGGCTCAGATAGTCTCAGTGATCATCTGATGATACCCTCAATCAACCCCACCATCGTCCTTGTATTTCCATTGGTCATTGGGCTAATAATTCCCATTCTAAGGAAGTGTCGGCCTTAGTTTGTAACAAGACTACACCTCATAACTCATTACTACCACTAACCACACTCATCCTTCACCACATATTTGCCTTAAAATACCCCCATGAGAGTGGTCGGCATCTCAAATAGTGATTTTGGGAAGACGTTATACTGTATTCAACCCTGACCTTGGCTTCCTCTCGCTTGGTTCTACTATATACTTGACGGTGCAACTGCAAACATTTTTAGTGATGCCATCCGTTATGGTTTGTTAGAAACTAAATAATTGAATAAAAAAGAATAACGACTTTATTTCTACAAATAGGCTACACAGGTTAAAGTTGGTATGATTTTATGATAAATTACCTGACCATTGTTTCAAATAATCTGGTTTAGGAAAAAAGTCAAACAATTCCATAATTATTATAATTTTCTCAATTTCCTGAAATAAAAGCTTTCCACAGCTCTCATGTATTTTAACATTTACATTAACGGTTCAATTTACATAACTTCATAACACTTGTAAACAACGTCTTGTCTTATATTGTTTTGAACTAACACAACACATTATTTAAAGAAAAAAACTATAACCACGTGGCTGAGGAGGAACGGTCCTAAACAAATGCCTGCTCACGTTTTGTTCCAAAGAGTTCTCAATGTTTGAGTGTGAAAAATTTGAATTAGTTTTAAAATTGCTTGGAATTGTAAAAATGTTAATGTAATTGACCAATGATTCATTTATTTGTGTGATAAAGGACAACGTGTAAGTTTATCGTGAAAACAAAACTGAATACAAGAAGCCAGAAGTGGCTACAGTTTTGTGTATTTATCGTGTTTTATGTGGTACAAAGTTCACATATGGAACGTGGCTCCATAGTTTTTACTGCTCAGAATCATGATTATATTATTTTGCCTGGTAAAACTTGAGGATTGCAGTGGCCTCTTACCAAGTCTTTTTAGTCAAACTTAGAAATGCTATAGGTTACAAAAATATTACAGAAACTGAAATTAATTGAATTACTTAGTTAAATGTTATTGACATGCATTATATTCAACAAAAATACTTATGTCTAATATTACGATTTCAGTCACCACACTACTGTGTTTACATCGATTATACCTCATAGTTAAGGTACATAAAAGAAGCTGAGTTTGAAAATAGTTATGTGTGTTTTGTGTTGATTCGATTATTTCCTCCTCTCTATAGATATCCACATGGTCTCTTGTGGTATGGCCAGGAAAGAGTTATTGGAGAAGGTGATCTTGGAGGGAGTCTTTTGAGTTTTGATGATCTTGTATTTGTAGACGATGTTGGCTATCAACAATTTCACTTGGGACTGGCTGAACTTCACACCTAACAAACAAATAGAGATTTATTAAATAGACAGTTGAATAATAAGTTCATTGCAGGTTTTATCGTTGTAAACTTTTAAAGTAACGGAACAGGCAAGTCCACAACTGGTTTCTTACTCAATAATATATTGCAAAATCAAACAGAAGGCGGAAAAGAACGATGTAGTCCCTACCAATAGTTCCCTACCAACTCTCTTCTAAACAAGTTACTTTTTGTACACGAAATGCAAAGATTATTCTGTTACACTGCTTTTCATTTGTATCCTTTTCAGAATAACATAAAAGGAATCTCCTTTCTATAGAGATTTCCTAAAAGTATAAATTTAGATTTGATTTTTGGTTTATAAAAGGCTTTTGAGACAATAAACACAAAATACCTAAATGCTGTTCTTAAAATGTCTTCCATTGTAGATTTTGTGATTTTATTTTGTAAAGATACACTTGCAAATTTAAACACTCTTCCTTTTACGCCTGTCATCGAACCTAAAATATTTCTTTTAGTTTGTCCTTTGTTTGCTAGCATACTGTGTGACATACTCACCTGGGCACATCCGGGGCCCCTCGCCGAAGGGGAGGTGAGTGAAGGGGGTGATGTTGGCTCCCTGGTCACAGAACCTCTCCGGGTTAAACTGCTCAGGCTCGGGGTAGTACTGAGGGTCTCTCTGCAGGGAGAATGCTGGCAACAACGCCTGAAAGTGTTTGAACAAATATAAATTAATAAACTGAAAATGAACTTAACTCTTAGGCTTTAGTGGCTGGTATCACAATTATAATCTAGTTCTTCCAGTTCACACAGCGTCAAAACTTCATAATAATTAGTTTGAAATCATCCGGTCTCGCTGTGGAGTACTATCTTCAGTCAGTGGACCCCGTGAACCTCCATTAGAGCAGGGATGCCACCTGTCGATGTTCGCATTGACTTTGGCAATATTGAAAGTGTGCATGTTGGCAAAACTTGAAAATTGGTTGGAATCAACCGAGATACTAATTACCCAACCACGTATATACGCTCTACGTCCCACTCAGAAGATTCAATGGTTGTTTTTGAATAGCTTGGCTACGTTTTGAGTATATTTGGTTGTTATTCAACATAATTTCTTCCCGCCAGTTAATTGACATTTAGTTTTCCTGAAATAGAGTTTCCAAAGATTCTTCACACATTAAAGCCTTTTAAACCTTTAAATGGCCGCCCTTCTTTTTAAAAAGGTTTAAAAGTAACTTCCCACAAATTGTAAACATGTATGTACCAAAATTGAATTCAATCAGTTTAGTTTTTCGTGAGATACAAACCATATGAGATACAGACAACCAGAAAATGGTACATTTGGCGTACATGGTATATAATAAAAAATACAGTTGTAAAGTATGATTTGCACTTACTACAATCCCAGGCTGAACATGAAGCGATTCACCACTGACGTCCAGCGTTGTGGGCTTGGTACATAACCGACGGATGTCGAACAAAATAGGATACTTCCTTCCGCTTTCTAAAAAAAATCCTTCCATGTATGTGTGCGTAAAGGAGTCAGTTTGCACTTGCTACAATCCTAAATTGAATATAGAGAATTCCGCCGTGGACGTCTAACGAAGGCTTAGTACATGCACACCGGAATCCAATCCGGCTGGGATACATTCGGCCACTTTCTAACCAAGAAAACAATGTTTTATACGATTACGGAGTGATCATGTCGAGCATTAGTGCCCGTAACACTAGACGTGGTAGTTCATTGATAGCTATACCATCTCATCGCACTGCTATATCCTTCAGTGTCCATGCAGCCTGCCTGTGGAATTCCTTCCTGACAAGATAAGAGTCTCTGAGAGGCGCGCTAAATTATATAAAAAGTTATTTTTAGTTTTTCCTCAAGTAGGCCTGTAGGAATTTTCAAGTTGCCGTGATTATAATAGGAAACAAACTAAATGTTGATCTTCTTATAGAGATACTTGATGAATAGAATTCATAACAGTAGGTCAACATAAAAAACATATGTATTTCTTTGTGGAACAAGCCTGAAGATGATAGCTTATTATCGAAAGCGCTTGTCCAAATAAAACGTTTTATATTGGCCTACTGTTCAGACTTAATGTTACTGGAGCTTAACAATAATAGTTGATATTTTTGTACCGTGAACGACTTGCTGGAGGTAGGGCAGACCATTGTGAACAGTCTCGAAGTCAGGGTCGAACTTGTCACCGAAGGTTTCCAACAGTTCCTGATGCAGTCTCTCCTGGACTTGTGGATTGATAGCGAGCTCGTACAAGATAGGGCCCGCTGTCATGGAGGACGACTCAAAGCCTTCCAGGAAGAAAGTTACCCCCACGAAGAACAAATCTGAGAGATTATCCTTGTTTGTGCCTGCAACAGGAGTTTCTTTTTAAGTAGTTGTGTACATGTATGAAAAATCAAAATGATGTTAATTTTATAAACTAATATAAGCCTACTACAATTTGTGACATGCGCATGTTTTTTGTGTGCAAAATTCATGACTTTATGTGAGAGAGAGTCAGAACCGAGCGCCTGAGTTGGGGACGCACGCCTTGCAGGAATGTCACTAGTTTTATACAAGATTAAATATTTTATACTACTAGTTAGATTATTCATAATTGACGTAACAAAATGGAACATAATCGATAACATATTAACATAATCGATTGGAAGAGAGCGCAGGGACCCAGGACGTTGCTACTGTAGCCAAATTTAAAATGGCATGAATGAACAATAATTTAAATTATAATAACTACAACAAAGCATTAAACTTTCTAGAAGATGGCAACCAGTACTGGAGAAATATTTTCGATAGTGTCACAGACAATGAGAACGCGTGACAGTTGGCATCCCTGCCACCTATAGCTCGATTTCAGCCACTCGTACTCCTCAGCGATGCCGAAATATCTCAAACTAATTATTATTAGGTTTTGACACAGTGCGAACCGGAAGAACTAGATTATAAAACTGTAATAGCCTGCATTCAATAAAGAATCGGATCCAATGTAACTTAAATATTACTTTCGTGTAAATAGTTTTGGCGTTGTAGAGTTTATCGAGGACCTACATACATTATAAAGTATCGCCTACATTATTGCAACATGAGGAGAGAAATTTGTCAAAGTGAATACAAGAGCAGATGTAAGTAAACTTCCGACGTCGTTGCCAACTGTTGGGTACTAATTTATGCACATTTACTCATAAACTATGTAAAATCATAAAAGGAATGCTCCAGTTGCTCCTTTGTGGTAAAATAGTTCTAAACTTAAGTTTAGGATGCATTACTGGAACATAAAACAGAAAAGAACCTCATTTATTGCCAACATTATTACAAACAAGTTTGTTTCATTTGTCATGAAATAAATTCAAACGCATTATCACTGGTAATAGAGCTTAGATCTATAGAAAAAACAATTAACATTAACATTTTAAGCATATATGAACTCTTATAAGATAACAAAAGTATGCTAAACCAACCTAAGAGTTGATATTGGGATTGTCTTGATGAAATATTTCAAGCTAATTATTTTGATGTTTTGATGCGGATGAAGCTGAAGAACTGGATTATAATTGTGACACCAGCCGCAAAAGCCTAAGAGTTAAGTTTAAGTATGATAAGCACAGTACCAACTTACATAGTTCCGGTCTAGATGATTGTACAGAACGTCATACTGTTTTACATGAAAGTATCGATTTATAAGTAAATAAAACAGGTTTATTATTGGTCCTAACTTATCTTATAAGTACAATCCACTAGTATCAATGTTTATTCCCACAAAACATATGTGTTCCTTTTCTAGATTTGTTGCTCCCTTTATATCAGGCTCTCTATACAATACAGTTTGTATAGGTGTGGAATCACTGTAGAGAGGGCAAGGAGGATTGCTGCTCGCTAAACCCTGAAAGCCCGGGGACAAGGTTCAAGAGTAACTCTGCCATATACAATACAGTTTGTATAGGTGTGGAATCACTGTAGAGAGGGCAAGGGAGGATTGCTGCTCGTTAAACCTGTGAAAGCCCCGGGGACAAGGTTCAAGAGTAACTCTGCCATATACAATACAGTTTGTATAGGTGTGGAATCACTGTAGAGAGGGCAAGGGAGGATTGCTGCTCGCAAACCTGTGAAAGCCCCGGGGACAAGGTTCAAGAGTAACTCTGCCATATACAATACAGTTTGTATAGGTGTGGAATCACTGTAGAGAGGGCAAGGGAGGATTGCTGCTCGCTAAACCTGTGAAAGCCCGGGGACAAGGTTCAAGAGTAACTCTGCCATACAATACAGTTTGTATAGGTGTGGAATCACTGTAGAGAGGGCAAGGGAGGATTGCTGCTCGCTAAACCTGTGAAAGCCCCGGGGACAAGGTTCAAGAGTAACTCTGCCATATACAATACAGTTTGTATAGGTGTGGAATCACTGTAGAGAGGGCAAGGGAGGATTGCTGCTCTAAACCTGTGAAAGCCCCGGGGACAAGGTTCAAGAGTAACTCTGCCATATACAATACAGTTTGTATAGGTGTGGAATCACTGAGAGGGCAAGGGAGGATTGCTGCTCGCTAAACCTGTGAAAGCCCCGGGGACAAGGTTCAAGAGTAACTCTGCCATATACAATACAGTTTGTATAGGTGTGGAATCACTGTAGAGAGGGCAAGGGAGGATTGCTGCTCGCTAAACCTGTGAAAGCCCGGGGACAAGGTTCAAGAGTAACTCTGCCATATACAATACAGTTTGTATAGGTGTGGAATCACTGTAGAGAGGGCAAGGGAGGATTGCTGCGCTAAACCTGTGAAAGCCCCGGGGACAAGGTTCAAGAGTATCTGCCATATACAATACAGTTTGTATAGGTGTGGAATCACTGTAGAGAGGGCAAGGGAGGATTGCTGCTCGCTAAACCTGTGAAAGCCCCGGGGACAAGGTTCAAGAGTAACTCTGCCATATACAATACAGTTTGTATAGGTGTGGAATCACTGTAGAGAGGGCAAGGGAGGATTGCTGCTCGCTAAACCTGTGAAAGCCCCGGGGACAAGGTTCAAGAGTAACTCTGCCATATACAATACAGTTTGTATAGGTGTGGAATCACTGTAGAGAGGGCAAGGGAGGATTGCTGCTCGCTAAACCTGTGAAAGCCCCGGGGACAAGGTTCAAGAGTAACTCTGCCATATACAATACAGTTTGTATAGGTGTGGAATCACTGTAGAGAGGGCAAGGGAGGATTGCTGCTCGCTAAACCTGTGAAAGCCCCGGGGACAAGGTTCAAGAGTAACTCTGCCATATACAATACAGTTTGTATAGGTGTGGAATCACTGTAGAGAGGGCAAGGGAGGATTGCTGCTCGCTAAACCCTGAAAGCCCCGGGGACAAGGTTCAAGAGTAACTCTGCCATATACAATACAGTTTGTATAGGTGTGGAATCACTGTAGAGAGGGCAAGGGAGGATTGCTGCTCGCTAAACCTGTGAAAGCCCCGGGGACAAGGTTCAAGAGTATCTCTGCTTTGGACTAAGAACTGTCTGAATATTTCACCTCTGAGCTTTGAACTCTAAACCCACTTTCATTATTCATCCTTACAAATGTTTCTTGCGTTCAAATCAGGAAAGTACGTAAAGTTGTGTTTGTTTTAACATTATTTGTTGATAGTTGTATGCGCCTTACGAAAGTGATAAAACTAGATAGTTGTAAGAAAATGAATAGACCCATTTGAATGTCATACTGGATGGATTCAGGTGTACGTAGCAAGTTAGCGTTGTGTATACGTTAATTTTATAGAATTAAAAAAAGGCTTAGAATTTAATCAAGTACCTTTTATGAAACAAACCACATATTTTAATTGCTGGGTCATAATTTAATATTGTTTCCTAAGCCATTCTAAAAGACTGTGTACATTTCAATGTTGGTAAGTGAAAAATTACAAGCATATTGTAATCTGATCGATCACTGCGGTCAAGATACGTCTTGAACTGAAATCTTGTCCGTGGCGAAGCACGGTGTACACAGCTAGTAGACTAATATACGTATAAAATGTAAAAAGTAAAACTATAAAAATGTATAGGGAGTATAAGAAATTTAAAGTCACACTCATATATCAAGACCAACCACTTAAAATGACTGGGACTCGTGGCGTGGTTCTGTAATCCAGCTTCCATCCACACCCACATCAACTCCCACCATCGTTTAGACATATCAGACCATCACCTGCTTGGTTCGGAAGTCGCGTTAAGCCGTCGGATTGTATTTCCATTGGTCGTTGGACTATTAATTAATGACCCATTCTAAGGAAGAGTCGGTCTTAGTTTGTAACAAGACTACACCTCATAACTCATTACTACTACTCATCACACTCATCCTTCACCACATATTTGCCTTAAAATACCCTCATGAGAGTGGTCGGCATCTCAAATAGTGATAAAATTGAAAATAAGGCTCAAAGTTATTGGAAGAGTAAAATGTATTTATATCTAAGCTTGTTGTTTAAGGGTTGGTTGAAATTAAGGAGTCTAAGCACCAAGCAACTTGGTTACTAACTCCTAACTTGATAAGGGTAGTTGATATCAGTTCATAGAGGCATCCATCAGTCAGGCTTAGCTCAAGTTTAGTCAAGTTGGGTGTTAACCAATTGAAAACACTTTACTTAACCAAATAATTTATAAACGTTAACTTATAAATAAATTAGTTATTTTGGGATGAACAAAATGCCAAAAGTTCAACTGGCGGACGATCAACGAAAATATACACTCACACCTGAGAAAACCCGTTCAACAGTCTCTCAATTTAATAAGCGTCAAGTTTAATGTTCTAATGTAATAAATGTACTCAGTTTTCCTCATCTGACATATTCGTCTGTGACAAAGCTGAAGTCAGAGTTAATTTACGTCACAAAATGTATTAGTTGATTTGCAAAGTCCATGTAAACCGTGTTCATTGAGAGTGATCAGTTTACACCAGCTTTGATGTAATACAATTTAACTGGAGAACGTATACTGGTGGGGATTCTGAGTATAATTCATTAATTACTTTATTAGCTTTGCTAGATCGATTTCAAACATTTATTCATGTGTATTGTGTAACTTTGTAGAGTGAAATAGTAGTAAAATCAAAATAAAAATCCAATATATTGGGAGAAATGAGTCGGACTATTCGGAAATAATTTTTACCTGTCCAGTCAACCATATTTCATTACTTAGCTTCAAAGTGACATATGATTAAAGTAAAGAAGGAAGATTAGAAATTGTCAGTTTAGTACAAATCATATAATTTTTAACAAGATTTAAAAATATTTCAGACATACTTCTTGGTGCTTCATTATAGGCCGACTGCACTTAACTACTCGTATCTAATTTGAGTAATCTTTGAGCATTACAAATCTAACAAGATATTTCAAATACAAAAGGCCAATAAAAAGTGAAATTAAAAAAAAATATTTATTGGCCTTTTATATTTGAAATATCTTGTTAAGTATTGCCAATAATCTCCCCTAAAGAAATTATTACAAATCCTAGCCTTTGCTTTTAGTTAACATTTGATGCAAGTGAAAATCACAATTTTAAGCATTTTGCCTTATGTTCATAAGGAAACAATTTTCTATAAACTGAAAAAAATAAAGATGTAGCATTTGAAGACAAAATTTATTTTAAAACCAAAACGAGGAGCTGTTTGATTAAAATAGGTTTCTATGATTTAGACATTTAGAAATTTTAAGCATAGCAGCCATAGCCTATATTATTATGAATTCTGTTCAATGTTTGTTATATTCTATACCATAACAGTAAGGTTTTAAATTATAAAGTACCTAATTGAAAAAGTAGTTGAACAAAATAAATAAAATAGCATACCGTCATCAAAACGAAACTTTTCTGAACAATCAAATAACTTAACTAAGCACCAAATAAATATAAAACTTTAATTAAAGATATATGTTTGGTTGAGACGCGGGAAGTTTGATGAGTGAAGTTTGTTCAGTTCAAGAGTAGAATCACTTGACGATAACGATATTTCAGTCATTGAAGTTAAAAGTTTCAAGACTTGTTGAAACTTGATGCTGCAAGAGAAATGAACCTTTCAACCATTTAAGTAAGTACAGAATCCTAATTTTATTGGGTTTCTAAGAGCTCACATCGTTTTACATTTATATTGCTCATTCGCTAGTATACCTCAAAAACAAACACATACACCTTTATAAATGCATACACTTGTGTGTAATATTCTAAAGAAATATTACTGTACTAACCCAGTTCTTTCTTCATAATGTGCTGGAATAAATCATTTCTGATGACGTTGTTTTCTTTTCTATGTCTGAACACTTGCTTGAGCAGATTCTCCAAATAGTCACTTACAGATCTTGGGATGAAGCTGAAAACATAAATTAACAGCTAAAATGACGCTTTTATTTCTGTATTATGTGCATGAAGTGAAAGAGACGATGTTAGTTTGAAAGTTCATAATAGTGGCGGAATAAAAACAAGAAACGGACTTTTCCAGCCACTTCTGGAGAAAAAAGAGGAATTTCTAGCCACTATGAGTAGATTTCTCCAGAAGTGGCTGGAAAAGTCCGTTTCTTCTTTTTACCGAAGGGGACTAAAAGCACAAAGTATAGTTCTTTACATGCGACAATGGTTGATGTTGTATAGTGTATACGTGTCTTGAAGAAGGTCACGTTATGTGAGACAAAACATTTTCTCCTTTGTTTGAGGTTTGTTGTTGACGATGGTATAATTTCTGAGCTTGAAATATTATTACAGAAAGAATGTCCATTCCATTGGTTGTGCATATTCCTGTCAACGTCTGCCTTATGTCTGTATTTTACTGGGACACACTGATAATCGACCCATAAGGTGTTGCTCACCCTAATATTACCTACTGAGATACTATAACTTTATCGCCAAGCCAATAAATTCTGTTTCAATATAATTTAAGATAACTATTTATACCAAACAAAAAAGTGCCAACATAAAATTTTATGGGTTTTAGGTTCATAAATCTCATATTCATGAGGAAATTCAACTACATGCATACTATTAGTAGCAGGAACCATTTCAAATACGTGTTTGTTACGAAATTGATATTTGATAAGGAGGCATCCTTGAAGGTCACACGGATTATACTGTCCATTGCCGCAATATACTTACCAAAGAGCTAGAGGAAGGAACAATTCATAAGAATGAAGATGCACGACATTTTTGTTTTCGATACTTTAACCAAAATGGAACTGAATGTCCTAGTATAATAGGTTCTATTAGAATCAGTTGTGTGAGGCACATTTTGAGACCCCAAAAATCCTTAGTATACTTCCGGAACACAGTTTGTCACGTGGTACCTGCGCCTATTACACTGAAACTCCCACTGACGCGACCCTCACCTGAGCCCGATGACGTCCCTAAGCTTGGGTAGGTTGGTCATGATCATCACCTTCCACCAGGTCTGGAGGGCTTCCTTCATCTGAAGGTCCGCCATCTTGCGGAAGTCTGAGTCGGGATCCGTGAAGCAGTTGCTGTTGACTCCCAACACGTTGTTAGAGATGTTGTCCATGAAGAAGAGAGACACCAGCTCCTTAGCCTGCAATATTTGAACAATATCAAAAATTCACTCCACAAGAACTTGAAAGTAATATATATACATATATATTTACAATAAACCACCATATTTTCAAAATATGGTCCCTGGACGCCCATCAAATATCTCAACTTCTCTGAAAATACTTTTTGGAAGAAGAAAGCGACAACTGTAAATAGCTAAAGGGAATAATATACACCTACTTTGTCATTCACAACACTTTAGACGTCACTTATTTTAACAACTTACATCATTAGATTAATAATTAATAGAATTATTGATTAAAATAGGACCTTGAGATATAATAAAAATAATTAATAATAGAACACGGTGTGAATGATGACAAATAAAGTTATAATATTTTAAAATGCGGTGGTCGTTATTTTACGACCGAACATTTTCAGTGCACTTTTGATTTCCATGTAACTACACGGTCATGTTTTCCTAGAGAGCACTGGCTATTTTTTGTGCGATTGCATTCAACACAAGGTTACTGTTGTATTACCAGTACAGCTATATAGAGGGTGTAGCTATCAAGATCTTGTTCCTGACTTTATTGACATAAATTTACTTACGTCTATTTCGGCACCCAACCTACTATCCATGTAACTGTCCAGTTTTGGGATGATGTCTTTCATAAGAGGAAATATTTCCTTAACTTTCCCAGCAGCTAAGTAGTAAGTTAACTTGTTCCGATAAGGTTTCCATCTGAAAATAGACATAAAATTAGGGGAATTGTCCAGATAATTAAAAGAGGTAGTAACACTGTCCAACGATTTTATTTAAAAGTACATTTTTCATTTTTTTCTAATAAAATAAATGGTTTATCTCTTGTAAATAATGGTTCGGCAGCGTTGTCGATGTTTGTACAAATTAGTAATTAAATTGTATAAAGCTTCTTATATAAAGCCTTCTTTATAAGGAAAATGTAAACACACAACTATCAATTCATCGCTCTTTTATTGCTGGTTTGTCAAGTAAAAAAAATGAGGGGAGGTCTTAAAACCTTTTCTGGTCATCAGTCTAGACTGCTCAGTTTCAAGTTAATTGATTAGTGATTATAAACACAATAATACCATGAATTTTGCATTTGAAGGGTAAACCAGTACATCAAGTTTAAAAAATTCAACTGAGTTGTAGTGAAAACACAAAACAATCCGTGAAAATACAAAACAAGCCTGTGGAAACCAGAGCGTCTTAGTAATGTTATTCTTGATAGTTTTGACCCACGCATATTTGGAATTGGCCTTATTTGTTCAAACTACTCACTCGTCGCCACGAAGGCAGAAGGGGTCGAGGGCAAAGTGAGGGTCGTTCTTGCGGCTGACGTAGAACTCGTTGTCATGGAAACTGGAGAAGTCACTGACCAACACCCTCTTGACCAAGGCAGGATGACGGATCAGCAGCTTCGGTTGGTACACACCGTACACCCCCACCACATCCGCGTCCGGGTATTCACTAAACAAAAAAAAAAAATAAGAGATTTTGTAAATATTTATGATTCGGATCCTTCAACATCTCCTCAATATGGGTGCACAATACCAGCTGGCCATTTTGTTTTAACCGTAAGAACAAAGTAAAATCACGCATTTAACGCCTAAAATTTAGCTTTAGATCTTTTTGAAATAGGGTTTATTTGAAAGATAAAACGTACTAAAGTGACTCCGCTGGCCATTTTTTGAAAAATCTTACTTTAATAGTAGAAACAAGACATTTAAATATAAAGTTTCTTAAATCTTTGGAGTTATGACATAGTTTTACACTGAGCAAATGGAAGTTCTACTCAGCGGAGTCACTAAGCCATTTGATACACTTTAGTCGAATGAAAATTGTAAGCGTGGGGTGTCCAAAAAACACGTTTTACATTATTCTTATGGGATGAAACTTAAGATCACAGCCACTAATTCGAGAAACTTCTAGGAAAGAATTTGATCAGAAAACAAAACAGCAAGGCGACTTGACTGTGCTGCTACCTTTCGGGTTCAATAAAAAAATAAAATTAAACCAGCTTCTTAATTGGATGACTTTTTAAGTCTTAGCTGTTAACTGTATATAATTATTGAAAATGCACGAGCAAAGTTTGCAAAATCATCTCTGGTTCGTGGTCAACTCGCCATAGTAATAGACGACAGTCATTTTCAGTACTCGCATGGTTTTCAGTGTTGTAAATGTTTCAATAATATTAAATACGGTTATATTTACAGATTACTATAAAAAAGGTAAAGTTTCTCTTGTTTAACGGGGCGAAGTTAGGACTACAAAGTCCTCTCTACCAGTCAACCTCGACCTTTACCTAGCGTCACCATATTAATTACATTACACGAACATGAATGAAACACTGCTCATATTATAAAAACTGCACATTAAGGCTTAATACATTCTCTCATGTCTTATGGAGTATGTTTTTGGGAGAATTGTTCCAAAAGTAAAATACTGAGAATTTTTATCTTGCAAAAGTCTACGATAACAATAGTTTGTTACGCTCTCACTTGTAAATCTCATTGTAGATTCTAGGGAAGCTAGTCCTCATGAGAAGCACATCGATGGTGGATTTCACCCAGAATGTCCAAGGGTGCTGAGGGACACCTTTGCGTTTCCAATAGGTGAAGTTGGAGAATACCCACATGTACGTCAAGGTAAGCAGACTCAGCAAACCGAGCAGTAGTTCGCCTAGCATGCTGTCTTGTACTCATCTGAAACACGCTCTCACTTGTAAATCTCATTGTAGATTCTAGGGAAGCTAGTCCTCATGAGAAGCACATCGATGGTGGATTTCACCCAGAATGTCCAAGGGTGTTGAGGGACACCTTTGCGTTTCCAATAGGTGAAGTTGGAGAATACCCACATGTACGTCAAGGTAAGCAGACTCAGCAAACCGAGCAGTAGTTCGCCCAGCATGCTGTCTTGTACTCATCTGAAACACGCTCTCACTTGTAAATCTCATTGTAGATTCTAGGGAAGCTAGTCCTCATGAGAAGCACATCGATGGTGGATTTCACCCAGAATGTCCAAGGGTGTTGAGGGACACCTTTGCGTTTCAATAGGTGAAGTTGGAGAATACCCCATGTACGTCAAGGTAAGCAGACTCAGCAAACCGAGCAGTAGTTCGCCCAGCATGCTGTCTTGTACTCATCTGAAACGAAAGAACTGCGGTGAATAATTTGAGTGTACAAGTTAAGTGTCCTGACTGTTTTAAATCAGATTTGATATAAAAAAGAAAGAGAATGATGTAGGCAAAACTGATCATGTTAAAAAAAGAAAATTAATTACTGTATTAAAGCAAACTCAAAATGACTTTAGAGCGTGCGTTTCTTCGTGACACTTGATAGCTAACACTGGTTATAACTGGGTTTGCGTGGGGGTAAACGACTGATCAGCCTGTTCCCAACACTCGTATTATGAGGATACTCTGTTACAGTACATTCTGGAAACATCGGTTCGTTTTATGAGTGTTGCTGACGCGATTTCAAGTCAAATACTTCATATTTTTGGTTTTTTATCAACCTTTTTTAAATAGAAATTGATCTAACAACTGATGCCCGAGACTAGGAGTATCAGCATGTTACGATAAGCCCGAGTATAGCGCGGTGGACCGGCCAGCTGGCTCTCCCCTACGCCGCTGTTTTCTCCACTCCTCTCGTCACTTCCCCTCTCCGGACTTCACCAAGAAGGCGAAAATGTTCCTCAGGTACCAATGTGTAAATCTACTGTTGTAGAGGTGTATTAAAAAATAATTCCAGTATGTATGATTTCCGAAATATTTAACAAAGAGGGATTCAACGTCATTAACGATTCGAAAATCAAAAGGATAGAGTTAAAAGGGAATCTTTGCAACTTACTTGATATCAAGGATCTCCTGATACGTCAGTGTACCTCCCGTATGACGATACCGGAAGCCCACCCGCTAGAGTCAGAAGCCTTGTCGACTTCAGAGACAGGAGAAGCTCGGGCTTGTGCTTTGCTGTGATGCGAACGCCCACAAACAGCCTGGGGCAGCTCAGACACCAATAACAGAGGTAAAGCCCTCTAGATTATATAGTGTCCAACAAACTTGTCATTTGTAATAGGAAACGACCTACCATAAACAGAGTTCGAAAAGAGGTAATTGACATAACTATGTGTACCCTTTGTCTCAAACTTGATACATAATTGGCATGTATCTGGTGAGCCTTCTTTCTGATCACAGGCATATAGTATAACATGTCCCTCCCCAGGTCAGCCGAAGTGCTCTTTAGGAATCCGAGGCACCTGCTGGGTGTCATATGAAGAACTGGGTGGTAGGTTGGTAACCTGCTCAGGAAGGGTACATACGCGCAGTACCTGGACCGTCAGGCTGAGGGTCTTAGGGAGGCGGTTTGTCCACTTTGAGGCTAACTGTCCTCCTACTGCCCATAAGAACAAAACAGTCAACTGGTGGAACCCCTGCATCCTTAGAAAAGAGGTTCGTGCCCTCTTTAAGGTCTCAAGGATAACAGGCTGTTGGGAGTTTACCACAGACGATTTACCGAATACAATATAAAGGTAAGACAAGCTAGAGAGACTCCTGGTATAAGTTTTGCTCTGATCTCAGGGAGCAGGAGGCATCCAGGTTACGCAAAGTCCTAGCTAAGGAACATCTCTCCTGCCGGCTTGCTCAGAAGTCAATCTGGTGAGTTTATAGTCAGCCCAGCGGATACTCTTGGGGTTCTTCTGCAAGACTTTTCCTGGCTGTTTGAATGAAGGTGGTCCTCCTGATGCTGAGGGAGCTGCAAAATATCATGGGAGGGAGCAGATGTGACTGGGTTAGCGCCAGTCGCATCGTCACTATGGCAATTAAGGTGGGCCAGAAGACCTAGCCCGTTCAAGTCACCAGGAGGAGACGAGATCAGACCGGTTCATCTGCAGATGGCTATGGAGTGCATTCTCCCATTCTCTGCAGGTTGTTCAGGGCGAGTTTAGCTCTCAGTCACTTACCACTTTTTTTTTGGAGACTCACTCGGGTTGTCTTCATACCGAGGGCAGGTAAGTTATTCGGAACCGAAATCCTTTCCTTGATCAGTCTTATGTCCTTCCTACTCAAGACTCTAGAGGATCGTGCTGAGACATGTGTGGGACACGGCTCTGTCAGGTATCCTCTCCATGCCAATCAGCATGCCTACATTACTGGAAGATCGTGCGACTCAGCGCTGCATCACCTTGTATGTAGAATCGAGAAGTCCTTTCATGATAAGGATATCGCACTGGCAGCTTTCCTTGACATTGAGAGAGCCTTTGACAACACTCGATATGTCATCGAGAACTCTGCTATAAGGCATGGTATTGATGACATCACATGTAAGTGGATATCCAGTTTGCTGAGAGGGAGAATTGTTGCTCCCTTCTAGGTGTCAGCAGAACAGTAAGTACCACTAGAGGTTGTCTTCAGAGTGTTCTGTCACCACTCTGTGGAATCTGGTGGTGGACGAGCTTATCAGGATAATCAATGACAGCGGGGTGCTGAGGCTTGCGGACGATGTCGATACTGGTAAGTGGCAGATTTGAACCCACGGTAACTGAACTCCTCTCTGGGCTCTGCACAGGTGAGCATCTGGTGTGGGAAAGTTGGACTGCGGGTTAATCCACAAAACTACTATTGTCCCTTTCACAAATCGGCGCAAGCTTCAAGGACTTGGGCCAGTCGTCATAGAGGGAGTACAACTAGAACTCAGGGACCAGGTCAGTATCTTGGGGTCATTGGACAAGAGACTCGCTTGGGCTGCACAGGTAAAACGAGTCATCGATCGGGGAAGCAGTACCTCATGGCTTGCAGAAGAGTAGTCGGTCGCTCCTGGGGTCTGAAGCCTTAGTCATGCTTTGGCTTTATACTGCTGTGGTAGGCCAGCTCTCTCACAGGGTTATCGTATGGTGGCCCAGAGTCCAAGTTGGGACGGCGGCGGCCGGCTTGCAAGTGTCCAGAGACTGGCGTGCTTGGCCGTCACAGGTGCCTTTGTCAGCACACCTGGTTTTCGACTGTCTTAACATCCCGCCACTCGACTATTTATCAGGTCAGTAGCGAGGAAGTGTGCATATCGTCTCAACGTGGCCGGACGTGGAGGGGTTCGTCCCTACCCACGGCAGAATAACAACTCTGGTGGAGGACAATGTCCTGGACACTCTGACGAGATGAAGGTATGTTACTCCTTTTCCAAGCCATTCAGGATCACCATCCCGGACGTCAGGGTGGCTGCCTGATGGCAGGCCTATCCCTCGAACAAATGGGTGGTACACCGATGGTTCTAAAGGTGAGAAGGGTACTGGGGCTGGCGTATGGTGTAGGGCTGGATGGCTTGTATCCCCATGGGAATGCATCACTCAGTGTTTCAGGCTGATATTACTGCAATACTATGGTGTGCTAAATTAAGCAAAAGACTTGGTTATAGAAACAAGTCTATCAACATTTTCCGGATAGTCAAGCGGCCCTATGCTCTAAATTCCTGCAAATTTGATTGGTTAGTTTGGGACTGCTGTACACTTTCTCGATTGGGTACGCTCAACATGGTCACATTGTATTGGGTACAGGACTCGGGTATTGAAGGTAATGGGTGCAGACGCATTAGCTAATAATGCAGCAATCACAAAGCTAGTGGGACCCCAACCTTTCTGTGGAGTTCCCAGTAGTGCAGTCCATCAACTCATCAGAGCGTGGGTAGAACGGAGCATGAGAGGACGTGGCAGCTTGTTCAGGGCCATCGCATGAGTAAGGTAGTTCTCTCTCAACCCTCCAGCACCATAGCATCAGATCTGCTCCACCTCAGAGGGACAGATTGCGGCTGATAATTGACTCATCACTGGTCACTGTGGCCTCAGGTTGCACTTACAGAGGTGTGGAGTCTTTGACGGGGTCCCTGCATGCAGGAAGCATGCATGATGAAACTCGAACACATTCTCTTCATGGTCTGGGCAGGAAAGAACGGCTACTTGGTGAGATGACTAAGGTGTGGTAAGTTAGCGGAAGAGGGACTTGTGAAGGATTTCGGTTCTTAGAGCTCACAAATCTTTTGAGTAGCAATCTCTACACCAACATAAGGGAGCGCATAAGTCTAAGGGCTGATATCAGGATCAGACCGCCCCTTCTCAATGTAATGTAATGTAATGATATCAGGGCAGCAAGGTTGTTTTTTTATGTTGGCTTTTTTATGTTTCATTTCGGTTCTGGCATGTCATAAGTGACACTTTTAGTTTGTAGAGTCCACCTGAGATCTTTACTCATTAGAAACTAGCATAACATATTATATGGTTGATATATGTTCTAAGAAATGTGCCAAATGTTACAGTTTTGGTTTAGTCTACTTCGGTAGTATTATTCCATTGTTTATCAATGGTTTCTTACGTGCATATTAAATATATTATTGCTTTTATTTTTGAGCGTCAAAGATATATTACCAATCAATATATTCAAACACGAGTTTCCTAATTTTTGCAATATGTTTTAGATATTTTGAAAAAAGTTTAATCTTTTGGTTTATTAAAATTACGCCAAGTACAATTTTAAGTCTTTAGGATTTCACGTACGGAACTAAAGTACAAGATGAAGCCAATCAACGAAGTAGGCGAGAGTTGTAATCAGTTGCCACCACAGAGATTGAGGGGGTGTGTTTACAGGTTAGCCGAACCGGAAGTTGCACAGGCTCATGGGAAATCACTTGATGCAAGTAACAACAACAGCTGATCAAACTTTCACAACTACATCCGTTGTTCCTGTTTTCTGTTAATAGCTCACATGGGTAGGCGCTCTACAACATTTTGGAGTTTGTTTTAACGGAAGAAAAATAATACCATAATGATTTAGAAAAGTTAATCGAAACACTTTAGACTACAATTTATAGAACGGTGTACAATGCTTTACTAAGTTGTAGCCTATAATCAACCTTCTACCTCCTAGACCCATTGTGACTATACTATAGATCAATAAATCAGTTGTAACTTGAAGCATTTGATTGAGTTTCAGGAAAATGATTTGTGCAGTCCTGGCATAGCTTTACACAATTACATTAATCGACAACTTCAACTAGTCCAGGATTGGTTTGTTCAGTAGTAGATCGATGTATTGTAAAGGTTTACAGAAAAAGTAATCGACTAAGTTATAAATCATGCATAAAATTGGTTATTCTGCACTATTTAGAGTTAATTATCTTTCTGTAAATTTAAACCCCTTTTTCAATCCAGCAGGGCTTACAAGTTTCAATTTCAACGTAACTAATGCGTTCGATCAAATTTGTACTAAATCTTAATCAAAATAATTAAATAGAACCCCACAGACGATTGAAACAACAATTAAAAAGACAACAAGAGTATTGTATACAAATATAACCACAAGGACCTTTTTAACAACAACATCGCAACTAGTATTAACACGTAGAAAAGCTCGTAAGAACTGATTATACCTGGTTCGACATTAGCGGTCCAAAAACTAAACACCTTGACAACGCGGGACGTTCCGCAAGATCGACAAAACGTTGGGGTTGAGTATAGAAGACAATGGGTTAATGTTTTGAATGTTGTTTGTGGAATATATGTGAGGTTATTGTGTAGTGTTATAAGAAATTGCGTGAAAAATATTCCAAACAGTTTAATTAACAATAAAGATCGTTTTAATTCCACTACTCTCTACAACGGGGACTCATATCTAAACCCAAATTGGTCCTGCTCTAATCGACTCTGAAATTTGCAGGAAAAGCTTTTAACTGGAACATTTAAAGAACTTGGCCAAGTTTATTTTCTTCCTTCTAAAACTAACTGTAATCGGAAAAGTAAGCTTAGAGTTGCGGAAAATGATCTTGCTAAAGGATTTGCATTCGTATGAATTTTGAAGAGAAGATTGCTCAAGAACGATGTTGCACCCAACATGTAAAGTTAGCGACTGTAGTGTTAGGAATTATACAAATGTAACGTGACTTTACGGTGACGCTAGGTAAAGGTCGAGGTTGAGTGGCAGAGAGGACTCTGTAGTAGACTAACTTCGCCTCGTTAAACAAGACAAACTTTACCCTTTTTAAATTAATTTATTTCCACTCAACCCAATTCACACTCATACTTACAATGCACATTATTATCCAACGCTTTCATACTATCTCTCGGAAACACAATTAGATAACCCACTGATGGTCCATAAACTCATCTAACGAGTACAAAATCAGCATTATTAAGTATCGTTTAAATCAGACCTTAAAAATTGATAAATTTGCTGCTGTGTTTTTGAACCTGGGATTTTATTAAGGAATTTAACTCCAGCGTAGGATGGCAAGCGTTCAGCTACGGTAATTGGGTGTTGGGCCATTCTGAAGGTTTCTCGCCCTCGTCTCATAACCGTGGAAATCCATGCCCTGAGTCGGTCTGCACTTATTGAGACAGTACATGGCACAGTCTCAAGTATGTACAGACAAGAGAGTGGTATCCCTAGGCCTACAAAGGCCTCTCTGCAGGAGTCTCTAGACTTTAGATTTGATATTTTTCTAATTGTTTTTTTAAGTATAAAAACCCTGTTATGTAAACATTTAGAACAAGCCCCGATAAACATATCCCGTAATTTAGGTGTATTAAATAAGTCCATAATATGCGGTGAGACGGACTTCGGCATTTCTTCTGCAGTTTTCGCTGTGTAAGGTAAGTGAAGCCGAAAAGTACCAAACTTTTGAACAACTAATTAACCAATTTTAAATACAACTACGATACAACGAATTGAACTCACCAAGTCGCTGTTGAATGTTCAGAATGAAAGAGTCGAATGGAAATTGCTGATGGAAACCTTGGCAGCGAAACCGGCGCATCATTCACTTAACCAATATCAACGCGCAGTTGCATTCAATGTGTCTGTCAGTCCTTGAGCCGCGCGTCACACTACTATAGACCGTCCAAACTATCGTTGCTTCTAGTCAAGAACTGCACAACATGTTTCTAATTTCCTCTGTCAGTATCCAACACATTGCTTTGAGGGTTGTTACATCCCCGGGATGTTTCGATGTGAAAATATCATCGTCAGACGTGCAGTCTTAGCAGAAACACCGAAATAAACTCAAATATTTTTACATTTCACATAACGTAAACACCTAAAAAATCATTTAACACAGATTTTAACTTGGAAGCCTACACACGAGAACGAACAGATCTTGGCAGGCGTAAGTGGAAGGTTTACCCGTAAAAATATGAAACTTATTTGGTGTTTCGTCGTAATGTAGTGTTAGCACTCAATTTTTGGGAAAGGTGCGGGGAAATGCGCCTAGTGAGTTACCCGATGAAGAAAACCTGTTACAATGGCCACTCCCCGTGATTCCGTAGTCAGGTTAAGCCATTGGTCATTCTATTGGTCTTTGGGCTATTAATTAGTGCCCTAATCTGGGGAACAGTAGACCCTAGTTTGTAACAAGACTACACCTCATCATCCATCAAAACACTCACTAAACTCGCCCTTCATCCCATATTCACCTTAAGATACCCTCTAGGTGTGGTCGGTGTCTCAGATCAAAGAATCAAAAGAAAGACTTGAAAGAATCAAAAGAAAGAAAAATGACGTCAGCTCCGACCATCGCATTCATGTTACGACAGCTGTGTTGGTAGTTTCTGTATGATCGAGTTTGAAGAAGATTGAACCACTCTGACACAGTATAGCGGCAGTTTTGTTTTTTATTGCTTTTGCGATACTAATGAACATTGTTCAACAACACTGTAGGACTTAGTTATACGGCTAAGCCAGGGTTATTAATAACCAGGCCGACACGCAGCTAAGCGCTAAAGGGCCGATGGCGTGATTGAGACGAATTACCTGTGCAATTCGTTGATCTAATTTGCTACGCTGACAGCCTACGGTCTAGCTTTTCGTGCTTCATTATATCACAGATGTTACTAGGCTGCAGTGAGCGTTACGTGTGAGCTCCACTCCCAGTCTTGCTTCGACCTTCGGCCTCAGCATTGCATCCTTTATTATTTCGGTAATTACGAGGTTCGCTACGTTCACAGCTTCGCTTCGGCATTTGCCCTGAGATTCCCGTGGTCTTTCTGCAAGTATACATATAATGAAGGGAAAACTCATTTCAAATCTCATTAAAATTGAACTTATCATTACGATTTTATAACGAAAAATCACTTTTTTGAACCCAATTTTTAATAAATTGCTCGAAGGGCTTACACTCTAAAAATGAAGGAGTGAAGACCACTCAGAAAGAGTGAAATTTCGGCCTTTCGGATGTTGAAACTCAGCCACTCTCATGAAAGAGTCTCGGTTTTCACTCTTTCATAGAGTGTAAGATTAGTTTTATATTTAACAACGATTTGACTTATAGATTCACAAAATAAACTATGTTAGTTACAACTAGCTGCACCAGCTGGGAGCTTCGTCTCGGCCTACGGCCTCGGTGCCCGCTTTGTAAAACTCGGCCATCCCGCCGGCCTATCTCATGGCTTATTTGCTTTGGACATATTTTTTCATTTCTTGCCCCCCCCCCTTTAACCTCTCCCCAAATCCATATATTGTGCCCCTGAACCCCAAAATCAGTAGGGGTCTTTGGGTTAATGGTATACAACTATGTGTCGAGTTTCAAACAAATCCGTTGATATTTACTAATAAATATTTTGTGATATTTGTTCACTTTTCATTTGTAAATATTTATTACTAATAAATATTTACTAAAAAGAAATATAACATGGGGAATTGGGGACCTCAATGACCCCATAAAAATAAAAAATCTATATAATTTTAATCGTTTCCCCCACCCTCCACACTCTAAAGACCATTTCTATTAAAAAATCTGAATTACCCCAGCCAGATTCCGAGGTCTCAACACTCCGGACAACCCTAACCGAAATACTAATAGTAGGCTATAGATAGATTAATATAAAATAACAAAAATGTGTTGACTACAAACCAACTTAAGAAGGGGTACTTACTCACTTAATGCATTCAAGAATGTTTGTGTATGTGGTCTTAGCTCAGCTGTTGTTGGCGAAAACAGTCAAGGTTACGTAATACTTATCACTGAGTATAAGTGGTGAACCATATCAGCTCGATTGATAGCACCAATAGAGGCTAAATATAAACTATCAATTAATCCTGAAAGCTCAAAACAAATCCTAAAATAGAATTTAGATGTCATTCATTTATCTTTCTTCGTGACTGATAGTAACGAATAACTTCAAACTTTAAGTGTGTTAGAGGGTCTTCCATTTTTTAAGTAATGGGAGCAAGAACTTATTTGTGTTGTTGTCATAATACTCGTAGGTTAACTGTAGGTTGTATACAGAGTGACAGGAAGCTTCAGTGGGGACACACTTCATTGGAGCTTTCTGTAGGACGATTGGTTTGTCCGTAATCTGTTGCGATAACTGATCGTGATCACCCTGTACAATAAATTAAATTCAATCTGCGGGTACCTGAGTTCTTAAAACTACTAGTAAATAACGTAAAGGTGAGTTAAAAACCCACTTTGATGCTTTCACATTATCGGCATCATAATTATTAAATTTTGCGGTACAACTGCTAATTTGAAAGAAAAAATAACTATACTTGTTCTGTTTATAGACAATTTTACACTAGTTTGACATCGACTAATAGGCATCGTAGTTTCTTCTTATCTGTGGGTATGCCAGGAGAGAGGTTATGTTCGCCAACCAGCTGATGTAAGGGTTGTGTGCTTTTGGCGGGAAAATAGTAAACACAGTAATTGTTCCAGTCATCTCGAGTGCACCCCCTACACCGGCCGGACCACTACAAGTCTGTTCTTGTCCACAATTCCCCTTTTTCTTCCCGAAACAGGCGCCCATTTTGAAGTAAACTGAAAATTTATGTTAAAAAATACAGTAATAATTTTAACGCTATCTGCAAATGGTTTCATGCATTTTATTTGTCCCCATGCAAACAGTTTTGAAATTTTTAGTGATCAAGCAATTTGCAACACAACGCTGTTGTAATGCCAGTGAAAGTAGAAATCTAAACGTGATATTGATTGGAGGTATGGTCTGTAGGCCTACACAGCATCACGTTAGTTGTCTCTTAAGCACGTATTACACTGCGTCCGTTGGAGCAGTGTTTATAATGATGGTGCGCAGTAATGTATTGCGTAAACATTAATTTACAAGTTATTCAATCGTCTCATTAGTTTACAAACTCAAATTGTCTTTACATTATGCAATCGACGTCCAATTCAAACATATATACATATTTTGCATCCATTTATTCTCTCATGTGCATTCGTATGAATCTACTTCAATCCTGTAGTCAGTTAGTGAGTTTTGCGTTCTCCCGGTTATGTGGCATACATAGTAAGACAATACTTCTGTAGCCAAGATTTGCTTAAGATAAATTTGGAGCATCTTCGCCATTTGGGCAATTTTAATAAAATTCGACAATCGATTGGCAAGATTAACTTTTATTTTCGAAAGTAAACATTCATGAACTTCAGTTCTGAGCTGCGATAGTACTAATTGTCTCTAGTTTCATTAGAGTAAATGCCACTTCTTCTTGTGGGATTGCTTTTTTCTGAAATAATTACAGGTTTGAAAATGAAAAACTAAGGTAGTGTCAAAAGATTCAGGGGTATTAAAAACGCTGGCTTTTATTTCTGCATACTTAGAAATATAGATATGCACGTTGGTCCATATAGATTTGTTTGGGGAATGAAACCCGTCAAGAAATGTGTGTTAAAGCATTGTCCCTACAAAGCCAATCCTTTAAAGCGTAGAAAGATTTCAATATAACACGCCGTGATCAGTACCTGAATCTTTCTCAAAACACAATTGTCAGAGGCTAACTTCCTGAAGGCAGTGTCTATGTGAAAGTTTCAAGTCAAACCTGCGTACTAGACAAAATCCTGATGGTGTCCCTTTTGCACTGTTGAGCCAACATCTTTGACATAGATAAAGAAGAGTAGAGGACTAAGAATGAAACCCTGGGGAACACCTTAACCTAGCTCCTCCGTCCTCGATCGCATGTAACATTTCAACGAATCGTGTTCTTTTACTCAAATAAGGGGTTGATCCACTTGAGTGGCACTCCTCGTATCCTGTAATATTTTAGTTTATACTCGTAGTTATATTTACAGTTAGTAATATTCTAGTTTATTTTGCGATATCAACACAATCAAAAGCTTTCGATAAGTCGATTAATACTCGTACACTAAGAGTATTTAGTGCAAAGGTGATGCACTTCTTTTGGTTCAAGGACTAATATTATCTTCAATGTAAATTAGTGAATCATTGCTGACCCTGCTCCCTAAGGAGCATAAATGCCTACATAGATATGGCACTAAACCAGAGCGCGCTGAAGTAGTAGTCGAGCCTACGACTGTGAGAGGACTTTCCGTAAGCAATCCACACCACACCCTCATAACTGCCAGACCAGGAACTTTCGGCAGGCATAACTAATAAATAAACTCAAACTGCTTTGCCCGAATCTTTCAGTCTTCGAGTAAATAAACATTAAACTGGCCCGACTCAAGATTTTTGAAACAATTTTAATGTTTCCACAATACTAAAAATATTAAAATTTGCAGGAAAACTTATTAAGCAGAATTGTTCACTACATGTTCGGTTTGATCTTTTAACACTAGTTTGACGTAGACTAAGAGGCATCGTAGTTTCTTCTTATCTGTAAGTCTGCCAAGAGAGTGGTCATGTTCGCCAACCAGCTGATGTAAGGGTTGTGTGCTTTTGGCGGGAAAATGGTAAACACAGCTGTTCCAGCAGTCATCTCGAGTGCGCCCCCTGCTTGTCCTTGTCCACAACTTCCTTTTTTCTTCCCGAAACAGGCACCCATTTAAAAACTAATTTAGAAAATGTGTGTATACAAATACAGTGTGAATATTAATTTTATGCAAATTGTGTGATAAAATTTAGTTTTGTTTCCTCGGAGACGAGTTGAAAATTCGTCAGTATTCAATCAGAATTCCAACACTATAACGTCTGTGAACGTAACAACCTCTTTGGGATGGTTTGGAATAAGGACGCCATTTGTTTATTATTTGGTTTAATCTAAAGTTGATTCCAAAGTTACCATGAGCATTTGCAGCATGTTTGGTGGTCTTATCGAAGAATTAACTACCGACTATTGGCTGAGGCAGAGAGCGTGAACCTGCAAACTTCGAATCCGCAATATCACGTGATACAGACTACCACCCAGCTAACGACTACAACCATAAGCATAGTTTATTGAGTTCCTTTTACAGCTACAAACTATCACATTAATTGTCTACTAGGCCCGTATTTCATTGTGACCACAAGGAACTGAAACTCTACAGACGTCTATTTCTTCACTATAACAAACGATTAGTTCAACACCAAATCCATTACCGAGCACAGTTGCCATATCGTGCGCCTCACTGCCGAGATTCACCCCCTTCCCCGCCACGTCACGGCACTTCGCACGACATGTTAACCGCTTGACAACTAAACTCGTCCCTATTGAATTATACCTCTGTACGCGTTCTATTCTCTGTGGTGTGCCACAGAGCTTTCGTTATAGTCTTACGTATCTTACAGGGCGGTATCGTATGTGCTACATGACTCCAAACTGCGACCGGGTGCGTCGCAGTTGGGTGGCTGTTACGTGCTGCAAAGACCAGCCAGAGTATTTTCAGTTACTTATTCACGTGCTTCAAAACATCTGTTAAAACGTCTCTTAAAATTTAAGTGTGACATGTTTATTATTATTTGTTTAGTGATTATTCAGTAAGTATGTACACAACCTCTTGTAACGTTACACTTTGATTATTTACTACGCCTATATTCACAGAATTGGATTAAAAATGTCCTTTTTTTGTAAACAGTACCGCCGTTTTCAATCAACAGTTTTAAAATACTGTCGTCAATCTTATCTTGTTAGAATGAAAATGTATGGACAAATTTAAGTCCTAAACGTTTTATCAATGAATAACATTTGGGAATTTGAATATAAATGGAGATTTTGAGTTTTGTTTTGATCCAGGTAAACTGCCTTAATTATTAGTAAAGAGTTATGAAAAATATGTATGTACATTTTGGGTTTTTGTAAATTTAATCCACTCGCACATAATTGATATTGAAGAGTTGCAGTAATTACAAAGCTTTCTATAAAACAGAGCCAATATCGCACAGAACAATCAATTCTGTTCATGGACTGAATTCCTTGACTGGGCGGGCGTCACGTGTTGGGAGCGACTCTTGGAACGTCCCCAAGGCTGAACTTTCGCAGAACCGAACCACAGATAAGGCACGGAGAAGATCACCAGAACAGCTGACAGGACGGAGAAAAGGTTCCGCCATTGCGAGGTGTCACTGGAGTCCTTGACAATCAGGTGAAACGTGTCCCAAGAGAAGAGAATGACGACACATCCAGTGCAGTAGACAATGCCGTTGAGCGTGCCGGCGAACTGTGGGTTGAGGTCGACGACGTTGGCGCGCACCGAGACGATGAATGGACCGCGCAGGAAGCACATCACCGTGAAGACGCTCACCACAGCTAAGTTGTGACAGCCGAGTAACAGTATCACTAACATACAAGGGATCATCGACATGTTGGAAACAAAAGGGTAGAGTTTCCTGATCATTGTGGCACTGACGTACTCATGTTTCACGAGCCAATCACTCGGGAACGCCCAGAGAATAGTGGAGACTCCGAGGAAGAAGTGAGCTAGTTCCGCAGAGTTATTGCTCAGCTCCTCAGACATTCCGTTAACATCCGTGAAATAGTACTCAGAGTAGTTCATCATGATGTAGTGCGTCCATAGACCACCCCAGTTTATAGCAATCAGGGATAGAAATGGGGAGCTGCATATGATTTTGCTCCAAGGTATATGACGATGCACATTTAAAATTCTTCTGTTGTTTTCACGAGATGATGGTTCGATTTTCCGCAACTCAGACTCATTAATAAACGGACAATTGGATGGTTTGCTGAAAGCAAAAACTACCCAGAAAATAATCCAGGTCAGCCCCAGCACAAAGCAGACGTAAAACTGAAAGTACCAGTCTACGTAAGATCGACTAGCTAGCCACTGCGTCAAGTAGCCAAGTGACCAGCCGAAGAACATGCATCCATAGATGAGACCAGTGGCGATGGTCCTTTCTGTGATCGGAGCCCACTGTGCAGTCACTGAAGAGGTCGCAGGAAACACCAACCCTTGAGCCATACCTTGAGCAACTCTGCCACAAGCCAGCATTGTAGGTCCAAGGTCTGCTAGAGCTGGGAATATGGCAGTTGAGATTGTAGAAATAACTATACCAGTGGCCATGACGACCTTCGCTCCGTACATGTCAGCCACTACTCCTCCAGGAATAACAGAGATGAAAAATCCGACAAAAAACCCGTGAGTAGTTCCCCGAATCTGATCTGAATTCCAAAGAAAATAGTCTTTTAAATATGACTTAGGATTATGTCCAGAAAATGATAACATTTTCGGGCATTTGCTAATGGTATATTCTTCATCGAAATTGTTAAAGTCCATAAGAGCTTCGACGGAATGGTAGAAACAGTTTCTCTGGTAAAAACAGATCATTATCGCCGATGAAGTCAAAAAATACATGACAAACCGTTGTTGGAAATGGGAACAACATTTCGCCACGGGACCAAGGAGCATTGACTTGTACAGGATCATCAAGATGCAACACATATTACGATTTTTCTATTGACATTTTGATAGTAAACAGAAACTGGCTGCGAGCTGAGGTGTTTTGATAAATCAGCTGGTTTAGCTTTAAAGCCATTAAGATGATTGTATTTACTGTACTGAAACAAATAATTATTTTTTGAAAAAGACTTGATACAATAATATACATTAAAATGATGTGTAAAACATTTGGTATGTTGTCAAATACAATTCCAAATATATTTCATAAATAAACACCACCACTGAATTCAGGCACAACGCAGGGTTGCTATCACTTACCGCATATGATGTTTTGATTTTTCCCAATGTTATTTTAGCTACGTGAGAATACCTTACTATTTGCCATTATTACAGAAAACCATTTAAAAAAAAACGACACCGTGAAACGAGGAAAACCACCTCGTCTAAAGGCTGCTTTAGAGGTGATTTCTACAACTAACTCTCAAACAAAGAGTTTTTTTTTATTGAAAAGAAAAATACTGTCTGAAAATATTGGTTTTTGGGAACGTTCTGTAAAGCTGTTAACAGAAAGGAAGACTTGGTAGTTTTGTAAAGATTCCCTCTAGTGCTAATGGAAATAACTAAGGAATCTTTATGAAATAACCTAAAAAGTAAAATAACGTTTAATGGGAGATACATTTTTCCCTCACTCTTAGAGAGTTCAATATTAGACTCACTCCGGTTGTACAAAGGAACTCTGAACTGCACGGAAGGCTGAGATGGAGGATATTCGTACTGTGTTCCACGAGATTGAACTGTACTACGTAGAGTTGATATTGTGCCGTGAGTTTGCATCGTACTGTGAGAGTACAACTTCGTACTCCAAGATTGTACTTCCGCAGATCCAAACCAGAGATAGGGAAGCGAGAGGACTGACAAGATAGCAGAAAGTAACAGGAATAGAGTGCGCCACTCGGTTAAGTCACTGTGGTCTTCGACTACAAAAGCGAAGAAATCCCAGGTGAAGATAGCCGCGATGCCGCCGGTGGTGTGGACGATACCGTTGAGCACGCCGGCGTAGTGAGGACTCAGGTCGACGACGTTGGTTCGCACTGACACGAAGAAAGGCCCCCATATGAAGCACAAGGTGGTGTAGATGCACGCGACGCTCAGACCATGACAGTCAGCAAAGAGGATTGCGATCATGCCCGGGATCATCAGAAAGTTTGACACAACACCGAACAATTTTCTGTTGGTAGTGCGGTCCATCAGATTTCGATTGATTAGCCAATCACCAACAAAAGACCAAATCACTGTAGAAACCCCGAGAAAAGAGTGTGATATCTCCATCGCATCGTAGCTTAGTTGGTGGGTTAGGCCGAGAACGTCGGTGAGATAGTATTTGAAGTGGTGCTGCATAGTGTGTTGTAGCCACGATCCTGCAAAGTTGATGAAGACTAGAGCATGCACTGGAGTGCTAGAAAGGATTTCCTTCCAAGGAACGTACGTTGGGATTTCACCAATCTTTCTATCGAACGCAATCGACGAGGTGCATATGTTTTGCAACTCAGCTGGTCGGATGTAGGAGCAATGAGATGGCCTACTGAAGGTAAAGATGCACCAGAGTACCAACCAGATCAGTCCGAGGATGTCGCAGAAGTAAAACTGAGTGCGCCACTCCAAGGAAAGCGTGTTGTACAGTTTGTGCATGAAGTAGCCCAAGGACCAGCCGAAGAACTGACCTCCATACATGATCCCAGTGGCGATCGTTCTCTCCGAAGCAGGAAGCCATTGAGCAGTGAGCGCTGAGGCAGCTGGGAACACTAGTCCTTGAGACATCCCTTGCAGAGCTCTGCCGAACGCGATCACTGAGGGTCCAAAGGTTGTGAAGGTCGGGAACAGAGACATCGCGATAGTTGACAACGTTACTCCCACAGCCATGGTACTCTTGCCACCGAAGGTGTCTGCCATCACTCCCCCGGGAGTCAGGAATATTAGGAATCCTACGAAGAAGGAATGAGTGATGCCACGGATTTCACTGCCCTTCCATACTTGGTAGTCCTTCGAAGAGATATAACATTGACGTTCATAGTCAGGGATCATTCTTGGGCATTTGCTGTTGATTTCGTCTTGTTCTGGGCTAAATTCATCGATAATCTCGTTTAAAACCTGGTGGAAGGTTTGTCTCTGATAAAAACAGACGAACATAGCTGCGGAGGTTAAAGATATCATAACAAACCGTTGAGGGATCCGTGAACAACAAGGTATACATGGAGTGATTACAACTGAATGATATCGATTTGACATTTTTGTACATCGCTGTTGACCTTTAAGACTAGCAATTATTACAACTGTGAGGTTATATTTGGGGAAACCATTTGTTATGACGCAAAACAGCTGGGTTAGTGTCGCATGAGAACGATATTGTCTGATACAGGCTATCTAGGTGTCCATCAGAGCTTAAAGAATACCAAGAATAGTTCATCGGAGGTAAAAAATAACCCAATGTCAAAAAGTGGATGGGGGTTGCAAGTTAGCTTGTTATACGGGGTGAGTTTTAAATGCCCACACCTGAACTTTTGAAAATGAAAATATTGTTAAAAACCCTTCAGAGTTTAGGGAATATTTTTATGAAATTCTTAAGTTTTGTTGATGCACTTTGCGTCATTCACCCCTACCCAATATAACGTGGGGGAGAAGGCCCACATATATTTATTTACCTTTCACGTTTTAACGAGGCCTGTTGTGTTTTTATATTCAAACAACAAAACGACTTAAGATTTTACTTACATATTTGTTGGTGTAAACGCTTGTTTATAAAGAGAGCTGAGAAAACGTGAAAGATTGAAAGCTTTTATCGGCTCAAGGAAAAGATGTTTGCCACCTTTATTACTAAAACCTGTCAAATCCTTGAAAACTGTCAGCGATTCACGAAAAGAGCGTTTTATGTAAAAAAATGAATACTTTTGTTAAAAACCTACTTATTTCCATAAGTTTCCTATGTATAATTAAGTTCTTGTATAGAGTGGTACAATGTTCTCTTGGGACAAATGAGTTGTTTATAGTTGAATTATACGGAAATACACAGTTTTGAATTATAGTTTCACAACCTTGTCCTTTAAAATGGTATTCAAAAGGTTTTCGGTATCCCAAGAACTCGCAGGTATAATAGGGCGAGCAACACTCAAGGGTCGCACTGTGTACATTTGTAAAGTGACTATGCGGTAACGCTAGGTAAAGGTCGAGTTGAATGGTAGAGAAATCTTTGTTATTCTAGCTTTGCCTCGTTAAACAAGACAAACATTACCTTTTTTATTGTACCTTCCTTTTTTAATGTGGATGTGTGATAAACGGTGGTGTTCCTGGACCTAATATCTTTTGAAGCGTTTGCAAAAGTAAGTACGGAAATTACAGCAGTGAAAACGGCAGGTAGCAGAATAGAAGAAAGGATGTAGAATTCTGGTTCTATGTGATGATTATATTTACACAGTATATATATTTATTTTATTTGCAATAAGAAGACGTTCATCTGCGCTTGCTTGTTGCTTTATTTTTGGTAAAGCACTTTTTATAAAACAATAAATACTCATTTTTGGATTAAATTTAAAATGCAATTATTAAATGGATTAAATTTAAAATTAAGTGCACTGGTACTAAAAACCAGTCTCGTTAGTTTAACGTCACATTTTACTATCTGTACACAGATGCAACGCCTCTTTTCTGACCCTCTAGAAATCCCTCTTTACCACTTTCCAAACAGGGGTCAAAGGTCTTTTTCGAAACGATGCTAACCAGAGGTCAGTATACCGATGACTCACTACAAGAAGATGAAAACGAAATCACACTGAACACAATACAATGCGTGTACGAGAATACATGGAGGCAATGAACGAAAGATTAGTTCGTTGGTCTCCCGCTGCGAGCACTACAGAAAGAGTTAATCAGCTGTTTTGGCGGAAGTTGTACGCAGACTTCCGGCGTATCTTACACGCTCTGACGCATCTGGGCAATATTGTACATGAGGTTGAGGAACTGTGGGGATTCTGGGAATTGTGCTGTGTGTGCGTGTTTCTCTGACGAAATGCTTGGGACAGTAAAATATAAAAGTTAGTACTATCGATAATGTATAATAATACTTAATAATAGGCTATCATCGATGTTAAACTTCTTCATCGGTGGGAAAAATGGCTTTAGCTGCACTCTCGTCATTGCTTTCTATACATACTCATTAAAAAGTCGTAGTTTTAATTTTGACACAGATTTTTCTACGGCAACATTTCATTGTAGAATTGTGGAGCACATTTGCACGGAGACATCGGCCCAAATTGATGAAAGGAAATAGTGTAGTTTTCCTTTTCAGGTACTTGGAAAAGAAGATATGCGCATTTTTAGATTACCGGTACTACAATTTATAAAATATAAAGGTAAATTGAAAAAAAACCTTGATAAATAAAAAAAGATAATTAAATGTTTGTTTTTAGTAATACAGAATTTTGCATTGGCATACTAAAACAACTAAAACATATTCAAATAAAATATGGATGTTCTGATGGGTATCGCTTATAATGGTTCATAAAGGTATATAATATCAATTCCAACATCTTTTAAAATACCTTGAAATATTATTTTGATAAAATACCTCCTGAAGTCGTTGACTTTCTCTATAAATAAAGGCAATTTACTCTCAAAATACAATATATTTGATAGTAAAAACACACACACAGTAAAATTGAAAGTAAGAAAAATATCATGTGTACGCAAGAAATTGTATTTGAAGTGTAAAAGATCAAAAACTACTTTAAGTGTTTATCTCCAGAAACAAAATCCGTTGACAGCTTAACATTCTATCGATTCCAATTAAAATAATACGATACATTTTATATGGTTCTAACATTTTACAGAAGCTAAAGAACGAATAAATGAAACGTTTTCAGAAAGAGTAGTACATCCCCCACCACCCCAACCTCGGAGCCAATCATCGTCGCGTTATTTCGCGCGGATTTCCCCCCGTGTTCAGGATTAGAGAAAACCCACAAACGAAAATTGAAACTTAGCGTCCAAATCTCCACGTCCGACGTTTCATTGCCGCTTGTAAAAAATAAATTACATTTCTTAAAGCTCACCTGCGGAAAATTAACATTTCAGTTTCAACAATACTTGTCTTTTACTCTTTTAACAGTACTTTCTGTAGCGTGGTTATTTGTATTACAACAAATTTGTAGGTTTTTCGTTCAAAATGTGTAATTTGGAGTAAACTTAACTCTTAGACGTTCTCAGTCGGTGTCACAACTATAATCTAGTTCTTCCGGTTCACATCACGTCATAACAGCATTATATTAGCTTGGAACATGTCAATCTTGCTGTGGAGTATCATTTTCAGTCACTGATTGGCTGGCGGATTTAAACCGAAATATTTAAAGCTACTTATAATGCTGTTTTGACGTGGTGAGAACCAGAATAACTATATTATGATTCGAAATAGTTTTGGTCCTATTTGTTTAACAATTTCATATACTAACATAATCGTAGAATGTGAATTATAGGTTTACAATCATCCAACTCTATGAGGCAACGGTTTATGTTGCAAGTGTGTTTATATCCGATTTTAAACATATAAGCTTTATATATCTACCATTTTCGAACGTCTATAGAAACACGTAGGCCTATTGTGGGAAATAAAACAAACGCAAAAATACCTTTCTAGTATGGAGTTGATCAGAAAATGTATATATTTTAATTAGTTTATCACTATATCACTATTTGAGATGCTGACCACTCTCATGAGGGTATTTTAAGGCAAATATGTGGTGAAGGATGAGTGTGATGAGTGGTAGTAATGAGTTATGAGGTGTAGTCTTGTTACAAACTAAGGCCGACTCTTCCTTAGAATGGGTCATTAATTAATAGCCCAATGACCAATGGAAATACAAGGACTAACGGCTTAACGTGACTTCCGAACCACGCAGGTGATGGTCCAATATGTCTAAACGAGTGGGAGTTGATGCGGGTATCATCAGATGATCACTGAGACTATCTGAGCCACTTTAGACCTATCATCTTCAAAACCTGGCCTTCATGAAGCTGGATTATAGAACCACACCACGAGTCCCAGTCAATACTATGATTTAGTTGTACTCAAAATATTCTAAATTAGGCGGAGCATAGCCCTCTCCAGCTATCTTATTTAATTTTTTATACGGAAAAACTGTTTCGAACAAAATATTAATTGAAAAGAATTAAAAATACAAACGTCTTTAAAAGTGGCGAAGTCAGGAATTGAACCAGGTATTACAAAAAATAGAATCAAACGAATAATATCCCAACTAAAATATAGATATTCCTCCAAGAGGCCTTTAACACAATACTGCCCTTTACGTCCTTTGTATATAGAACAGGTAATGCACATGACTTGGTAAATACGCGTTGAACAATGTATACCAATCAACTGACTACGTACATCAATTTATATGATCGGCTTAATAGCTCTTTCCACTATAGTGCCATCTGAGCCGCTTTAAACCTATATCATCCTCAAAACGTGACCTCCTTGAAGCTGGATTACAGGACCACGCCACGAGTCCCAGTTTTATAGGGTGAAATTAGAAAATATTCTTGTTATACATTTTCGTAACATTCTCGCAAACTAAGCGTTCTACAAAGTGGAATTCATTTTTCAAGCTCTAGTTTTCTAGAAAACAATGCCTTCTTTTATTCCGCCGTAATATTGAAGTGAATTCTTTTAAACAATAACATGGGGGTGGCCATTGCTCAATAGGAAAACACTCCCATATGATTAGATTTAACAAAAAAGTAAACCGTCATATTGTATGGCTGTAAATACGTGGTCACCACGTCTCAGGAAACCATTGCATTATTGTTTTGATCTGACCTATTTAAGAAAATATTTTAGTTTCCCAAGTTTAATAGTCCAAATGTGTAGGGATATACTTGACTGCTTAACACGTACTAAACTTCTATTTTTACCAAGCCCAAAAATGTCAAACAACTTTTCTTTTGTTAATATAAAAAAAATATTGTATACAAATATCACAGTAAATAATGTTAATATAAACGCCCAAAAAAGAAAAAAATGTACCTTCTTTTCATTTGAACATCAAAACATTGCTGTGAACACCTGCTTTTCGCCCAACAATAAATTTCCTCGTTCCCATTTTCCCTCCGAGAATTACGGCTTTAAATCAGGAACACATTAAAAGTGTTTTAAAACTCTCTCTCTTCACGTCTGAAAGCTCTTTTAGAAAGATTTAGAATAGTTCATTTTAAATTTAGTTGTCTCTGACTATTCTTAAAACTTGAAGAATAAAAATGGCTAAAATAGCTTTAGTGATTAAAATAATATTAACTTAAACAGAGCTCAACAAGTTTTTTTCTATTTAAGTAATCTTTGATGAAGTAATGTACTCGTGCGTATAGTATACCAATTCTCCTTAATTCACTTGAAGATCTAAGGCTTCCGGTTTACACCGCGTCACAGTTAAATACAATTACTGCTAGACGTTCGACCTCGCTGTGGAAGTCATCCTCAGTAGCTTGTTGACTGGCTGGTAGTCTGAGTGATATTTCAACACCCGAAAGCCTAAGAGTTAAGATCTCCTTAATTCAATTTCTCCTCTTAAGTGTTGAGCTATTTCATTAAATAATAAAAATTGCAAAAGCTCGATCGTACTAGACTAGATTTCTATACAAATGAATTCCAAAACTCTAATAGAGTAACCAAAAATTGTTTCTTCAAAACAAATAAAAATATACGGTATAATAATTATATTCGAACCAAAACACTTCGTCGTTTTAAGTGAACCGATTCGATGATAATTACCTTGAAGAAATAATTTCTTGTCATTTTATAAAACACCATTAAGAAAAGCTTTCATACTGAATTTAATTTAAGTAAACATTTTTGGGTTTAGGACACCAAAACGTGTTCATTTTTTATACAAACTGGTAATGTGTACTGTAGACCTATGTGAGCTGCAGAGTGCATAGTACCTGTCGGCCATTTTCTTTTTTGTCTCATAAGGACCATGTAAAAACAAGCATTTTCTTGAGACCACTTACGATTTATCTCAGATGATTTTGAAATAAGTTTTATCTGAAAGATGCCAATGTAATGCAGTGACTCCGCTGACCAAAAGTTTTGAAAACTTTATTACTTTACGAGTAAAAACTGGAAATTCAAATACAAAGAGTTTTAAACTTTTGGATTTATGTCACGGTCTTATAAAAGATAAAATGGAAATTTGGCTCAGCGGATTCACTGAAACAATTAATGCACTTTAAAACAACGTTTATGTCATAAAAACCGGCTAAAAACTGTAGTCGTGAAGTGTCTCAAGAAAATTCGTGTTTTTACTTTGCTCTTATGAAACGAAATTCAAGGTCACATCCACTGCTGCGCACTCTTAACAAACGCTACAGACAGAATTTCCATTGTAATCTAAATAGTCAACAGAATTTGTTAATAAATGTAAGATAACACAACATAAATGCACGGACTAAATTTGCTTCATCTTCATGCGCACGTACTGTAGTTGTATAAAGTTATTGTTTTCTTTATATTGAACACAAGACTGCTAGACCAGAAGTATGCCCGAGGTTTCTCATATGTTTTACTGTTTGCTTCCGTAATAAAACAGCTTCATGTCCAACATAAACTAGGAAACGACTCAGCCCTATTGTTAATAAAAGCCAACTACTTCTAAACGAAAGGCATCGAAACCAACTGTATTTCATAAAGACGAAACGTAATTGTAAACGGATTTATTGATGGTGAAAGCTGTAGCCTACTTTGAACGTTCTGGAAAACTTAGTTCGAAAAATTCGATCCACGTAAAAGGTAACTGTTTACTATTACTTTGTCATCAGCAACGGTTTTGGTTTTGAGATGTGTTTTATATTTATGTTTTAAACAGCCGTTGCACATGTATTAAAGTCCGGAAAAGTACAAAATAGTAACTTACTTTGAAAGTCGTCTTCAGAAGAACTACTGGACTGGGAATTCGCTGGTTTAGAAGGGGTCGTCGATTTCCGTTGTATACATTCTCTTTAAAACAGCTTGAATATGAGTACTATAATCAGGAAGAATACGTCTAAAAATGAATTCTGCTCGGTGACCGACTAAATGATGTTTCCTGTTCCCATAAAGCGCTGTACCCCTCTTAGCCCCTACTTAGCTTAGGTGAGTGTGATGAGTATTTTGTTGGATGATGAGGTGCAATCTTGTGACAAAATAGAGCCGGCTGTCATAAATTAATAGCCCGACGACCAATTGAACGGATGGACCAACGGGCTAGCAACTTAGCGTCACTCAGATAAATATCAAGCCCTTAACTTGTATAATCTAACTAAAACTAACTTTCCCAAGATAAACATGGGTTTTTCTTAAACTAAAGAATCATAAACGTTAAGACATAAAAGCAGGGATGGGTGTAAGTGCTTGAGAAGGTCGGGTTAGTGGCTGTAAACTCTCTAAGGGTAGAATCTAAACACGACCCCTCTCACTGCAGATTTGAGTAGCCAAGTTAAAGCCGGATTAGACGATACATAGTGCTTTAGTCTGTTAGAAACTTTAGCAGCAAAACTTATTAATAATCAGACGTTAATCCCATAAAACCTTGACAAAGAAATTGTTCCTCTTGAAACGTTGTTATTTTAAAACGGTAGCTATTTAAAATCTTGTAATTAAAGTAGGGCATTTAAACTTGAAGAAGGAGTTCTACTACGAGTACATTGACTATTCGCGGTGTGTTGCTTGTGGCTCGCCATGCCGGATTCAATTAGAGCACAATTTCGCCGAATTCCACCTCACCGAAAGAAACGTAATTTGCCTTTGTTTGCCTGTTCACCCAAATTACAGGACCAAAATTGCATAGAGTAAAATATTCAAGATTCACTCTCAAGTAATCATAGAGAACTGAGACTAAATATGGCTCACTGTTCTGCAATCTCTGACAAAGAAATCTTTGTAAACCAACAAACTCAGTGAGCGAAACCAGATATTACCGGGTGAGTCATGTTTAATAATATAGTAGTTATCTTCTCGTGGGAGTCTCTTGCGTGTAAGGCATAGTTTAACAAGCCCATCTACCAGTTAAACATGGTTTAGGCGTCTATGTAAACAAATATGATATTATAAGTAAAAACTAAGAAAGGTAGATTCTTTTTTTCTAATAAAATGGTAGAGGCCAAAACCTCCAGAACATCACAGCGAAAGTTACAGAGTACTTTTTTTTTCAAGTTTGCTATTGACAATGGTAGAGTTTGTGAGGTTGAAATATTATTACGGACTTTCTAAAGTATTGTTAGAAATTTTATATCTTTGATAGGACAAACTGACTCATTCATCAAAATTCATCAATTCTAAAGATTTTCTTCCTTTCTTTTGGTTGTGCCCAAATAGGTATTTTTGTGTTTCTCTGTTACAGTTGGTCAGTCTGGTAGCATATGTCCCCACCCAGCCATTCGTCAGTTAGTACTACAGAATTAATTAATTAAATATCTTTATTAGTCATCTTACAAGACAATTTACAAACAGCAATTTCACGGGGTCAATGATTGGATGATATATTCGGTTTGGAGATTTCTCAATCACTTTTGTGTTGACTAAATGAACCGTTTTTTAAGTTAGTAACGCTTTTCAAAATTAGGGATGAACACCGAATTTTTCAAATCGGTAAACATATTTTGTAGAAGGTGATAAGATGAAAGGGTTTACGACACACTATAAGCTGTTCCCCGCTGTAAATTTGAGCTGAAGTCGCTAAACTTTGGGTTTCAACGTTGCTTGTACAAGAACAACACAAACCAGGAAATCCTGACTTTTCCAAGTTTGTATTTGTATGATATACAATGCTTTTAAAGTAGGAGAAAGTGGTGTAATGCTTGTTCAAAGCCATTCATATTTAGGAAAATTATGTTCTTAGTACTTACTAAATAACCATTACAAAGATAAGAGTGGTATAATATACGAGTATACGTATAAAAACAAGTGAAATAACGATAGAAAAACAATAATCCTTCTAATAGACCGAGCTAGATTTATGACTATAGTTTTGGATTTTGATGATGACAAGTACCTAGTGTTCTAGAGGCCGTAGATCATTACTTCAATTACGCGAACGTCATGTTTTGTGCTTGAGGCAATCACTTGAATAAATTGTATGTTGATATTGCACCAACGTGGTTTCCTTGTCAGTAACAATGTACTTGTAATTACTTGCGATTATGATTGTTTCATAGGAAAACGTCTAAATTAAATTATGTATGATTGCATTTTTTATAAAATTACAAATGAAATCTGATTTGACTTCATTGTTTTAAAGTTTTAAAGATTAGACCAGTGTTCCTTGAGATAAGCTAATAAATATAGTCATGTGAAATCCTATGTTCTCCAGGTTGTTTTTAATTTGCCTTTGTAAAATTACGTAAGCTTGAGACGACATCTTATAGAAGGCAAGGAAAGTGTAACACTAAAAGTATTGTAATTTTATTTTATTTTATTTTTTAAGAAAATTAGTTTAATGTATAAAATAAATATAAAAGTATAAACAAAAAATATAAAAGTATCGGTTGCTTCATGGCATCCGAGTATATTTCAAAGTTAAAAAACACAAATAGTTTAATTCTTTACAAATTTTGGTTTCACTAATTGAGTTTAATGCTAGAGTATTTAAAATCAAACAAGTTTAGAATTACAAACATTAAAATTGTTATTTTACTCATAAAATCTGTAAATTACTCGTTTTACTTGCAAACCATTTAAAACTTTACCTGTTAAATCTAGAACAAAACCACAGAAGAATTTTAAAGAATCAAGACAATCAAGAAGACTTGACATACACATTAAATAGATTAACTTTATTCCATGAACCTGTGATTAATAAATTTACTCATTAGTTGTATAGTAAGTCAATATTTAAGTTAGTTTAGTCTATATGTTATAGAGAGAAAACTCTCTCAAATAGTGTTGACTTATCCAAACTAGTATTTTTTGAACTAAAAAATAACTGTACAACTCAAAGTATGGTAATTAAAATGCTAATTTGACACAAATTGTTAGATTTTACGAGTAAAAGTGAGAAGCCACGCCACCCCCTCAGCAACCCCTCGCCCCCTACTAACCCCACGCTTTAAGCGTTACCGAGACAACCTTGCTTTACCCGACAATAAACTTCCTCTTACCCATTTTCCCAGGAAGAATTACGGTTCTAATTCAGGAACCCATTAAAAGAGTTTTAAAACTCTCTCTTTACCGTTTGAAAGCTTTTACTTTACTTCACGCCGGGAAAATCCAATTTTTCAAACAATAAACTTGTTAGAACTGCTTATATCTTCGTAAGCTTCTGTTTCCTTTGATACTTTGATTTAGACACCGACCACTCCTAGAAGGTATTTTAAGGTGAATATGGGATGAAGGGTGAGTGTGTTGAGTGTTTTTGATGGATGATGAGGTGACTTGTTACAAATTAGGGCCGACTGTTTTCCAGATTGGGTCATAATAGCCCAAGGGCCAATGGAATGGACCAACGGCTTAATGTGACTTACGAACCACGGAAAGTATTAACTATAGTGTGCAATGTTATAATGGGTGTATTGGCGTCGAAGGTGTTTGTTTTGTACCATGAAAAGGAGTAACATACGAGTACGTTATATTCTTCCCTAAAAGTTCATTTAATTTGGTTTGGGGATATCTTGCATATAAATGTTGCTTGCTTTATTTTGAGTTCTAAAATTTTTAGGGGTGACGTGATTGGACTTTTCTCTTCGGGTGGGTTGTGGGCAAGATACACTTTTTGTTGCTTGATAACGTGGCATTTTCAGGAGGGATTAAAAGCTTATCTCACTCATTACTAATTATAAATAAAAGGTCGGAAAGTTGGAAAAGTTTTTTTAGACTAAAAGAAAGTATATTTACCCTTCAAATCCCAATCATGTGTCCCTTTGGTGAGTTTTAATAGACATATGTATGGTACAGCATGAGTGTCCTTTGATTTGATATTATTAATGATCGTATTAGTGATATTGTCATATAATTAAATTCTGTAATCATTACAGGAAATTGTGCACATTAAATTGCCAAAAGGGTTGAAATAATAACTTATTTACTCTTTAAAAAGATGTAGACATTTAAACATAATTTTAAAGTTTCATTTATACTTGCTTAATTATTGAGGACATTTCCAATATAAATTCACCTAGAAAATTGACCATCGATGATACAAAACTGAGGTTATTTAGAAATCTACGTACGCTCTGCTAAGTCGCGTATGAGAATGATCGAAAGAAACACTTAATAATTTATGGTAAGTAGACAGTTATTAGATTAGCGAGATGTTGATAATTCACCGTACCCTTTTAATTCTAAGACATCAAACAAAAAATGTGATAATTTGTGTTTGAAATATATTTTCTTCTACTCCCTTTACTTTACCAATCACAACTCGAACCTAAAACTCGATGGAAAATGCAAAACAAAACCTCATCACAGCAAAGTTTAATCCAGCTGGAACACTAGTTTGGTCATCATTAACTTGTGCTCACTATTGATTGATGCTGTGAGTTTAACTTCACATATGACGATAGAAGAAATATAAACAGATTACATAATCAAACACATTGTTTAATAGATTTTTGAATTTAATTTTGAAATTCCGTTGTGCACTGAACACTTTATCAATGGTATTATTGAAAGATCTTCAAAAGGTTTAGCACATAGTGATGATGTTATTAATGTATTAAAAATAATTAACTTAATTAGCAACTTAATTAATAGAACCTAATTATTAAGTCTTAGATGAAGATGTGTTGCTCAGACGTTCCGTTGCTTAATTTAGCTAATTTCGGACTTATGTCAATTTCGATATTAAAGCTCGCAATTTGCGACCATTTTTAACTAACTGATATTTTTTTAAATATGCCTAATTGATGGCTTTATTTTAAAGGTTTTCACTGTTTGAACCCTGAAAGTAGCAGCTCAAATTCACATGTAGACATGCATATTTAGCTCTGCCTTTTCTATCAGACGTCTTAATATTAATCTTATCTTTTAATACTAGTTTCTTTTTGTTTGTTGTTAACGATGGGAGGATACCTGAGTTGGAAATGTTAATGCGGACCTTTCCATCGTTAGTGAACAAGTGATTACCGTTTCGGGGTCTACAATCTGACTCCATCTTCAGTTAGTAAGTAGTAAGTTACAAAAGTAATAGAAGTAACCCAAAACATTTGAAAGTGAGCTAGCCTTTTTTCTAATGTTTTTTGTTACGTTTTCACCTGAAGACGTTATCAGAATGCAGATCACGGGATGACGTGGTGTTCTAGTTCACTAACACTGGACACTGGAAAATGTTTGCAACAATATTTCGATAACTTCGATATTTGATTCAACCAGATTAAGCAGATTAAGAAAGTGAACTGAATAAGATTCAACCCCTTGTTTCAAGTTCATAGTTGACGATGGCAATTTCTGAAGTTAAAATATATTTACGGTTGATTTTTCATAGATTTTTAGTAAAAAAAGAACACAACATTTAGTGATCTGGAATATAATCCCATCTAGGTGAAAAGTAACCTAAAACATAACACAAACCAAACGAACTAGCCTTAAAGTAATCAGCGAAAGCTGACAAGTCACCCACCACCAAATTAAATTGATACAGAAATAATGTTTATTTTTGCCAAATGAAACTGTACAAAGAAAATATTCTAGAATAGAACGTCTTACACTAGTAAAGTTTTATGTGGCCCATCTTGAGTCTGAATTACCTCACCTGAAGACGGGATCAGATTCCAGATTCTGAAACGTCGTGTTATTTTTCTCACTAAAAATCTAGGAAACACGTAATAATGGTTCAACATAAAATATTCAACCGTTCTAATATAAAATACCTGTTCTTTGAAATTTTAAGAAATACCTGTTCTTTGAAATTTAAAGAAAACTAATTTGGGATTTAAAAGGTTTCAAACTGAGACTAACCAATGTGTTTGAGAGGTTTGTAAGCTTGACTAGGTTTATAGGCGATGGTAAGGCGTGGAGTTTATAGGGTATAAACTATGCAGGGCCTGAGAGGTAAGCTCTCCCTCCCATCTACTGTATAGAGTATATAGTAGCACAGATTCTCTATCAGGTTATCCTGCTTTGCTGAAGTTTAAGCTGAGATTTCACATAATCTATATTTTATAAATGGCCTTTATTACTTGTCCTGGCTTACTCACACTCTCTCATCAACGCAGAGCCGAAAGCCCAAGGCCTAGGCTTTTCAAGTTTACGTGAGAGTTCTGTTTAAGAGCGCACAGCAGCTGGCGACTATTTTTGTTTTTGTCTCATAAGAACAATGTAAAAACAAGCATTTTCTTGAGACACTTCACGCCCACTATTTTCAAATACAACGTTTCTTCAGTTTTTGGATTTATGTCACGGTTTGATAAATGATGAAATGGAAATTCAGCTCAGCGCAGTCACTAAAATACTTAATGAATTTTAAAACAAAGCTTATTTAATAAAAATCCGATGAAAACTGTAGGTTTGAGGTGTCCCACGAAAATGTATCTTTTACATTGTTCTTATGGGACGAAATTCAAGGTCACCGTCACTACTGCGCACTCTTAAGGTGTAAGCACCTACGAAGAAAGAATTTTCCAACATTCAATATTTTAGGTAGTTTCCAAATTTGAACTATTAGGACGTTCGCAACTTTTTTCGAATGTTTTCCTGTACAACTTATAGTTTTTGAGTGTATACAAAAAAGGTGGAATGCCGGGATTTATAAAAAGCTTTGTCCAAACTCACTCTTGAAAGCATCTACTTAAAAGGAATATTCAGAATATATAGTTTTAGGGGCCAATAAATATCACTGGACAAGCGATGTTGAGTTCTAACATTTGTATGTTAAAGACTCATTTTTCTACAGTCACATTCAGCTATACGTATACAAATTGTTGTTTATAAAATAGTTTCAAGGTTCGTAGAGAGAATTCTATTCAACTAACAGTGTGGTACTGACTCAATTATTTGTACTTTTCTATAAGATTAACAAACTTAATATGAAAAACAACGTTTTGATGAAATGCAGGAACCGGAAGAAGTGTTAGGAGCTACATAGAATCATAGCGGCTACGCAAGAAACTGAAAGGGGTCTGAATAACTAATGGTTGCCTTGAAAGAACAGATTTATCTTCTTTTTCTTCCCAGCTTCAAAACATCACTGAGTGCAACTTGTTTTTGAGCAAACAAGGAGTTTTCTACATCCAAAGAACATACGAAATTAAGTAAAATAAAGTTGTCTAACAATAAACTGAATTGTCAGAAGAGATTTGTCTAATTTTGACTCTAATTTTTCTTTGACATAATTCTATGCTATTTTAAGCTCTTTAAAATACGCTAAACAGTTTTGTCATCAACTCAGGAACATCTACAAACGTATTGTGGATCTTTAAAGCATTTAACTGACGATATAATGGATTTTTAGTAGTTTCCTTTCAGAATACTAACTACGTTCAAATTACAATTAACTGTGTCTTTTGCTGAAATCTTTCAGGTGAAGTTCACATTGTTGTTAGAAAATATCGAATCCCATCGTCATTAAAATTAACAACCGTTAATTGCCCACTACCATTAATTTAAGCTTCACCCAGAAACCTGGGATTCCAAATTTCAACGAAGGGATCTCACTTTACGCCATATGTTTTCCGCTCCAACCTTAATTTTTGTCACGTGGCTGCTATGGACGCCTCATCACTGAACAAAGTCCTTTAAAAATCACATAAAGTATTTAAAAGAAATCCAGTGTTTCAAAGTGGAACATCAAGATTTTTACTTTTCAAGTAAATATGCAAGCTAAAACGTTTGAAAGATTCCTTTTCTCAATCAAATCAGAATTTCAGTACGGTAATTAGAGATGGTAATCAGTAGGCTACGGTAATTATCACACTTTTGCGAGCTTCAGTTCAACATCAAAATACGTCGCATTGGATTAAATAATTGATTTTTAGATAATACCATACCATCTTTTACATTCCAAGTCAAGTTATAACGGACCTAGCAGTATACAGCTAGTAAATTAAGAAAACTTAATACCCCTTTCAATCTGCGAAATGTCTTTAAACGCTTTCTTCATGCAACATCTTTGAAAGATCTCAAACGATGAGGCTCAATCATAACTGAGCCGATTTCCTTCCAAACAAATTTGAGGCTACTCTAAGATGAATAGTAAACCATCCATCTTTCAACTTCAGGCCAACACCACTCTCAGCCACGTAACAACCCGAGTCAAACCCAAAGTACTTTCATCATATTTCCCAAAAACACACAAATCACAATCAATCATGACAAGACACCAGAGAGTGCCTCATGATAGAGCCATACTGTCACAAGAGAATGGCCGGAAGTGGGATAGAGCTTGCCGAATCCTGTCTTGAGACAAAGACTCAGCGGAAGTGGGAAGGTCAGAGTCCCAGATGAGATCAGCAAGGTCAGCCATTACTGGAGGTGCTGAAGACCTCCACTCAGACAATGGTCAGAACAGTTACACTTTGTGCGGTTCCGGAGAGTGCGCTGCCTGATGTACGTGTGAGGTGATGGGTGCTGACTCCTTGCACTCAGAGAGTGGTCTAGGTATAGGCTAGGAGTCAAAGTCTAATAATTTATTGCCAATAAAATACATAAGTAAAATGTATACAATACATAAATAAAAGGGTAGTATTTATAGTTCGTCCAGCCTACTTAGTTCATCTACCATCACACATGGGCCAAAAACTTACTGACTTCATAAAAGGCATGATCTAGCAGAGCCTTTTTTAGCCACCTTTAGAACGAGTTGTTGGTTTCTTGTTTCAGGGAGACAGGAAGAGCGTCGAAAGTCGCACTCCACACTGCAAAAGTTGGTGTTCAGAAAAAGTTGTGCGGTGTTTTGGTATTAGATGATTGTGTCTGTTATGTAAGTTGAGATTGGGATTTCCTGAGGGTACAGGAAACTGGGAAGGGTGTTTGTCGATGACAAGGCCAAGATAATTGGTGGAATGCTCAGAGTTGAACTCCCTCTCTCGAAAAGGACTTGACATTTTTAGTTTGTAAAGCGCACAATTATCATATGTTCATCATTATTCGTACGCTTGTATGCAAGCAGGTGCTGCCCATTTATGTATCATTTGACCCAGTTCTGAATCAAGAACATATTCTGCGCCAAAGTGAAGTATGTGAACTATTTCAAGCTCTATTTACATAGTTTACTTTCTAGATACCAGCCTGTGAACTTATTTATTACGACCCAACGAAACGTTTAGTGATACAGATCCAGATTCAGACACAATGTGATTTGCAATTATCATGGATGAGTTTTATTTTCCCAGAAAACTCCCTTTTGCTTTTCCAGTGTGTTCTCGAACTTCTATTAGCCGTTGATACTACTGTATTTTATAAAATTGCAATTTGAACGAGCTAACACCAAAAACAAACACTGAATTCTTCTTTCATTAGCGTTTGTTTGCGGCGGACGATCTCAGATAACAACCCAACAGTAAAGTTGGCCGATACTCAGATCTAAGAAGACTACTCTACAGTCTACAAAATTCCTTGGGGTACTCCTTGAGGATGAACTTGGGAATATCACCTAGTCAATGCTGACGCAAAGTTAACCTCAGAAATCTTTGTGTTGAGAGAACTTGCAAAATATCTTCCAACTCAAGTACCTATGTCGGCATGTTTCGAAATGGTCGCTATCTTGCCTTTTTATTTTGGAAACTAGTTTTTGTTTAGGTCAAAATGCGATCCCATACGAGGAAGAGACATTCAAGTATATTGTTGTAGCTATTTTACGTGTATAAATCATTAAAGTCAGCAAATTAAATTCTCATTTAAAAGGTGCGTGACGTTATAAATTTGCGCTTGGAACAAACTTAACTAGCTAAAACTGATGCGGTACTTAAAACTGTGCTCATTGTATTTTCTATTGTCACGTTTTGCTTCAGATTTATTATATGTTTTACATATACTCGTACAACTCAGTGTTGAAACAGTATAGGATACAGTACAGATCAGTTATAAATTTATTCAGAAAAACTGGTTTTGCTTACACTAGAGTTGTCTTTCTTGTCTTTATATTTTCGGAATAACAGCGTTATTGCTTAATTATTGTACAGTTATTTGTAATAATTTTGAAATTATTCGCTCAACCCGATGACGTTTGTGTTAGTGTTTTGTATTATTGGTATGTATGTTAGCTGCTATAATTTATTTTTATGAGGCTTTGACTATGTTAACCTATTCTCCCACATCCCCACCAACACAAAACTCCCGATTTCTTCCATTAGGAACTTGCGAGGACAATTTATATGGTTTGTGTTTTATTTGATACCCTGACAAATCTTCCACCCCCTTCTGTTTCATAATGACAATAAGGGATGTATCAAATTGTTTTTATTAGAATTTTACTTGGCAACTCGTCTGCTAAATTATAACTCAATTTTCAAAGAGAAGAACTTTTAAAGTTATAAGTTCTTCCTTTGAAATTGAGTTATTTAACAGGCATAAATAATATCAACTCATCTGCACCATTCTATTGCCAAACTCTGAAATTGTTTTTTGTTGTTAATAGTTTAACTCAGTGACGTGTGTTTTAATGTCTTGATTATACCTAAAATATACTCGTAGTAGCAACGAGGGTGCAGCCATTTTTACGAATCAGTTTGAATACATTTGGTACCGATGGATAGGTAAATACTTTGTTTTAAAAACGAAGATCTGTTGTAGACAAATTTCAAATAAACACACTTTTGCCATTTTCTTTTCTAAAACAGCTGCTTTAGATGTATTGATGTACTAAAGTTGCACTTTTATTCCCAGGGAAATAACGGTTTGTTTTCATGATCTTTTACTTCATAGGGAAAAAGATCATTCTAATGACCTTTTGGTGGCATGGACACCACCTGTAACGACGAGTTTCCTTTTGAATTTTAACACTGACTAACAGTAAATCAGTGTAACAACCGTTTCTTTAAAATAATAAAAAAATAAATATTACATAAATGAGCTGAGTTTAAAACATAGTTTATTTTCAGTTCTTTTATAATATTCAAAGGATTTCTTTACATCAATTTTATTTCTCATTATTATTATTTTTGTATTTAACAATCTTTATTACCGAACAATATAAAATTGTATAGTTACATTACAATAACAAGACCTGGCCAGTTAACTTGACCCCGTCATAATAGAAAAGCGTCACTTTAGGAGCTAGTAATGAAGTTTTATTCAATATTCAATAAACAACGTGTACGATGTTGCAGTGACTAGCCAAGTGCTTGGATCTCCTCTAATGTCCTCGCCCTCGTGTAAAATGGACGGCAAGTGCATCTGGGAACAGGGTCCAGTCTGTGCGCGCAACGATGAGACCAGTGAGTGGCTCGAGTTCGAGGACCGCTGTGAAATAGGCTACCAAAACTGCTTTATCGAAAAGAAGGGAGGTAGGAGTGCTGAAAAATTGAACCTAAGTGTCATTTTGCTTATAACAGCTGCAGAGCTGGCTTGCCACATGTATGGCGTCCCTGAGGTTGACGTTTCCTATAGGGTTTAAGGAACAAAAACACGACGTTTCTGAATCTGGAATCCGATACTGTCTTCAGGTGAAAAGTAACCTAAGGAATAACACAAAACATTAGAAACGTGTTTCATTTTTTGAGCAGATAAATCGCCACGGTTACTAACGATTTTGGGTAATCGCTTTAAAATGATATGCTATACTAGACGGGTTTTCCAAACATTGGAAAAGTACAATTTTTTGTAAGAAGAACCAACTTTTAAAAGTTTGCACATTGTATCTTGTAGCATATCATTTTAAGTTCTGATGACCCAAAAACTGAATCCGTAATTTATTTTTTCTAAACATTTGGAAAACAATAGCGATTGCATCCATTTATCTGTTCCAACAATGAAAAACGTTTTGGGCTGCTATTTTAAACAGGGTTATCGCAAAGACAATGGTATCAATGAATTCGTGAGTTTATACCCTTTTAAATGAGGTGTAACATGTTGGGGTAAAATAACTATTTCAAAGGTCATCCCTTACTACCCCTATTTTGGGGTAGGGGCGAACCCCCAAAATATGATACAAAGTGCTTCAGTTGACCCTTAGTATGTATATTCCAAAGCAAATTCAAACATTTTGATTCATTCAAAAGTTAAGGGAGGACCTTACGGACAACCCGGTATGTACAAGTGAATTTTGTGTCTGACTATTGTTTGATAAATTTAGAGCATTCTTCCTCCGTGTGATAATTCTCTCACATTATTACTAAGCTTTCTTTTACAAGTTCCATATTCTAATGTACAATTGTTGTGGTTTTTCCCAGAATACAAGATTGTGCACGATGGAATGTGTACTCTCGAAGAGATATATCCGGACTCTGATTATAGCAAATAGTAACCAGTGCTTCTTAGAAATACAAGCAGACATGATAATTTATTTTTTATTTACCCGCAAATGTCACCTAGTTGTAGCTAGTGTATACCAACCTCTATACTAGAACAGTACTATTATTGTCAACTAACATTATTATTCTGCAGTTATAGTTAGAAATGTTTTTGAACAAAAATGTCTAGAACTTTCTTGTCATTAAATTCTTTTCAATAAAAGTGTATTTTAATGAAGTTTTAAATGTCCCCTTACCTTTACTTTTGAAAAAGAAAATACTTTAAAATCCTTTGGGGAATGTTTGTATAGGATTCTGAAGTTTGTTTTGACGTACTTTGCGTCACCCACCCCCACCAAGATTCGGGTGTTATATGGGATTATGTTATATGGTTGTGATATTTCCCTCAGAGGATTTTGAAGAAAACTTTGTTAATCTAAATAAATCATCTGTGAAATTTGGCATTTGGATTTTGTGTAATATTTAAATTGGTACGGTATAAAAAAATTCGAGTCAGGATAAAACATGTTTATTTGCGTCGTTGAATTTGTGTTGAAATTCCCTTTCTTTTTGAGACGCCACAGGTAGGGAGTTTGTATTTTTTTTAATTAGGAAGCCCTCCCCCCTGGACTTTGGGTGGGGTTAGGTGACGCTAAGTACGCCAAAACAAACTTCAGAAACCTATAACACATTTCCTAAAGGGTTTAAAAAATAAGGTTAAGGTGGGGGCATTTAAAAGAATAGTATCCAATTTTTAAAGAAAAAAAGAGAATGTCGAACGTCTTGAAAATTAGGAATAACAAGAATGCATTCTTGATATGAATACTTTAAAATTATTGACACGAATATATTTTAATAGATCATAGTGTTGTATGGATTTACACCACAAATACGAGTATATTACAATCATACATTAAAAAGGTAAAATGAATGACTCATATACGTTCACAAATTAGCTGTCGGTAAATGTTGTTATATATTGTTATTTAGTTATTTAAGAGATTTATCCAAGTATAAAACAAATGAGTGATTTGGCCTGAACTTTGGACTATAGCCTACTATTTACATGTCATTTTAGTACAAATGTAATGTCGCTTTGTAATTGGGTGTTTGCCTGTAATGTAACATTATAAAATAAATAAATAAATAAATCGACCTGCACACTTTCCCGGAGCTTAGATTCAACGACATCGAACTGAGCTACTCTGATCTTTAAAATCTACGTCTGGTAATACAAAAAATCGGTGACTTGCAACCGAAAACTACCTGCAAGTATTTTCCTGCATTCACATGCAGCTTGAAGCGCTTGCTTTATTTATTCCATTAAACGTGAAAGTGATTATGGTAAAGACTTTAACTACTGTGACGTCTTCACAAACGACATGACAGTTGAGCTGTCTGACAGACTGCAGCGTGTTCAAAACTACTGCATTAGTTTTATTTTTAACTTACGACTAGTGGACCATTATTACTCCTTAAATATAACAGTTTTCACTCTGCAAATGTAATACTCTCATTAAGCACCACACCTTAACTCTACTGTAAACATAATCGGATTAAAAGTGTCTCATTATTTTCTGACTAATTTGCTTTATGCCTCAAATAAGATCTCGTAACACCTGATGAGGTGCTATGTTGTTGTCAGTAGATAAGTAGTTTTTGGTAATTTTTTGACACATCGTGTCATCCATGGAATGCTCTTCATGATAATGTCAAATGGATCAAATCTCAGGCTCTCTTTGGGGCGGTGGTCAGAGACCCTTGTAATGTTAGTAGAAATGGTCGGAGTCCTACTAGGTAGGCGTGCATTTAGGGGAGTAAAATATACAATGAAAGGTAGGTGTGACTGTGTTTTTAAGTTTAGCGCTACGGTGAATTAATTTGTTTAATATTATTTAGAAAATTTATTTTATCTTATATTTTAAAATTCTGTTACATGATGTAAATGTATAATTTCTTGGATTTGATTCAATATTACTAATTTGTACATCAGACAACCAAGCAAGAACCAATGTTTACCACTGAAATAGCGGAGTATTGATTATTCCTCTCTCATGCTGCCCGGTTGACGAGGGGTAGGTGGAAATCCAAGTTAACCTTCTGTTTCAAAAACATAGGTTTGAGTAGGGGTTATCTTGGCTGGCTCAGGTCATTGAAGAGTCGTGCGTGCCGTCGACCTTTCCAGCCAAGAGAAATGGTAGTAGCGATATTCCAACTATGCTTAGCTCACTCAAAAAGTGGCAAAGCATGGTTTCGTAGTCCTCTGTTTCCGACGCTGTTTATGAATTGAGACGTGCAAATGTGAGTTTACATGATAGGTTAGGAGTGGTTCTATGTTCCTTATACACGAAAAATGCAACAACTAATTGTGAGGAAATTAAAATAAAATTTCAGAATAGCCTATTTTTGGAAAACTTTAACATTTTTTGCTAATTTCGGCGTAGAATAAAAAATACAGGTCATACAAACCTAGAGACAACTTTTGAAAACACGGAAACAATTTTTCTAATCTCTACACACAAAAATAGCGTCCTAAATGGGGGACTGCGAGAGCATGTTTTGACAACTATATATGTGATCAATCCTCTTAAGTCGAAGAGAGGAAATCTATAAGTCCTACTCCATCACGTAAACTAAGATTTTTATTTGATTATTTGCTCTATATGGATTAGATTTGGGGCTGATTGACAAAAGTAAGTATAACACCATTATATTTACTAGTAACTTATAATGGTCGTTATCGTATAACAATACAAATTAGGTTAACAGGTTAAGCTTTATAAATTTAAAATGAATTTAGATATCTTAAAAGCAAGTAAAGAACAATTGAAATACGAGTATTAAACACCAGTTTACGTGTTTGTTCCTTTATAACGGATTGCTAAAAGTTATAGAGGGTTATCCGTCGTGTAAGCTTCCGAACACGTAAACTTTAACTGTTTATTTTAATGTATAAAATCATCTAAAACTTGCATCTTTGCAATGCCTAATCTAAACTACCGTACATAGAGTTTACAAATCTAAAGGTTTAAAATTTAAGTAGTATTTTTTAAATCAGGTACCAACAGTTACACAAAGTTCATAAAATAATTTTAATTGCTAGTTATATTACAGTTATATTCTTTGTATTCAATTTACTGAAACTAATGGTCTCTATTATATGCAACTGGTTCAAATATTTTCAAGAAGTCTTTATCTAATTTTTACGTGTACAAAACACGAATTGAATTGTGAATAAATTAATCAATACAAATTAAATATTCTTGAAGTTGTAAAACGGACTCTTTTGAAGATGAAGTTCACGTTGGTTGTGCTGGTTTTGAGTAAGTATGAAACGTCAAAGTTTAAAGTTTAAGATAAATATGTGCCATAATTAACTCTTACAATATTGTTTACCGACTTAGGAATTTTCCCATGATATTTATTTAGGTAGGTACGGTTTTGTAAATAGAAATGTGAATTAGGTTTTGTCATGTACGATTTTTTTAAATCCAGTATTAATATAAACTCTCGTAAATTTCCTTCACCAAACTTAATTCAACTTAAAACTATTCAATGTATAACTATAACTTCTAGCCACATCAAAATCAATATCTTTCTGGCATAACTTTTAATTGTTTCTGATTTTATTTACTCGTATACATGTGTTAAGAAAGTACACAAGGAAAAAAGGTTTGCCTTGTTAAACGGGACGGATTAAGACTTCCAAGCCATCTATACCACTCAGGGTTGACCTTTATCTAGCGTTACCGTATAGTTATATAAAAGATTGTAAGTGGTGACTGTGGGGATCGAACCGCGCCACCGGGTGATTAGCATCGGAGTCACTTTTGATACCAAACCGCAACAGATCTGCTAATAATTTAATCCAATTATATTAATAACACTAGAACATAATAAAAAACATTAAATAATTTCTCGTCAAAAAGTTACACTCCACCAACTGTCAATACTATGAACATGTTTCAGTGTGTATGGAAGGGGGGTGCGCGCTCGCCCAAGGACGAGGCGGAGTGCGCAGAGTCCATGCTGTGTAAGGGAGGTGTGTTAGGCATGATCTGCGGGTTCAACGCGCACGGCATGGCAACCGCGCTTGGTGATGCCTCGACGCTAGCGCTGCAATGAGTTTGATGATTGAATTAACCGTTTATTTGTAACCTGGCAATGGACGTCTATACAGAGACCGTTGTCTATGATTTAGCTATCAATCGATCTACGATGTGGTTTCATAAATCTACCTACACCTTTCTTACAGGTTGGCTTTGTGGTGAGGGCGCACAAACACACATTTGTCCTTACTGTTCATCCGTAAAAGCATGCAGTTCGAACAATTGCAAACCTGCAATGGAGAGTGTCGTTCAGGTCAGAAACAGTTTGAGACTGCAGACACTACTCTGCTTCTACAGTTTAGAGACACGATTTTTTTCAAGGGAAAGTTCGATCTCGTAAGGGGCTTAGACATACACTTTTTCGAAACAATTGAGACAGGGAGGACTACCGATGCGGGCGACACAGAACGGTAGTTATGAACATTTGCCATCTCAGGCTGGTGCTCACTTGGTCAACCAACGTTCTAATTTAATAAAAAATGCACCAATGCTCAAGACATTTAAATTGTTTGACATATCTACATCGCAAAATCCTTTTACAATACAGACGAGGTTATTTTGGCTCACCAATTGGAAAAGGCGTAACTCACTAAAGGACTAAAGTAAAAAACATCCGGATTTATGGATTATGTGAAAGAGAAGATAACACGTCTCAAACTGTCTATAAAAGTGTGCAAGTGGAAAATGTTAGTAGTTTTAAATGACCACTTGCAAAACGTAATATGTGATTGAATACTTATTTGTTTATATTGTTTCGTTATATAGTTTACTTTAAGCAAACATTTGATTAAACTGAAGATAATTAGAACAGTTATGTACGAAAACAAACAATCATTCTAAGTGTTGTTGAAATTCTTTCACATTTTTAAAAGGCATAGAGAGAGAAGATTTGTCTTCTCAGAAGGCTTCTAATACTGAATAACAATAATTATTATAAAATAGTTTGACAGTGAGTTGTCCTAAGCTGGCAATCATACTAGTATATTTAGATATTTCACATTTTAGTAAATTATACACTCGCGTTAAGAAAAAATGGTCTACGAATATGGCTGAAGACATACAAAGAAAATATAGGGTCATCGAAAAGGTGTATGGGATTTGAAAGTGAAATAAAAATTTTAATATAATTGGTAGAATTTTGATTTTTGCATCAAAAGACACAGAAAATCGTAAATATTTTTATGTAATTTAAAAAGTTTCAATGTGAGCTCCCCCCGTTGCACGACAAACATCTAGCCGATAGTCAACCTCCCGCCAGGTGTTTTGGAGCATTTCAGATGTCACCGTTGAAATGTCTACGTTGATTATTTGGACATGTTAGAAATGTATGTGTTCCCTCAAGTTGAAGAAATTGAAAGGGAAAAGGGCATTAATGTCATTTTCTAGCAGGATGGAGCTCCATGTCACTACAGTCTAATCGTCGAAGAAGTTCTCAACAACAGATTTCCTGATAGTTGGATTGGGAGGAATGGTTCTGTTTTGTGGCCACCTAGGAGTCCTGATTTGACGCCTTTAGATTTATTCTTTGGGGTTACATTAATAACTTAGTTTATGCTGAGAAAATACGTGATCTACAGCACCTGAGAAGAAGAATCAACGTAGCCATTTCAACGGTGACTCCTGAAATGCTCCAAGACACCTGGCGGGAGGTTGACTATCGGCTAGATGTCTGTCGTGCAACGGGGAGCTCACATTGAAACTTATTTAAATATAATAAAACAATTTAAGATTTGCCGTGTCTTTTGATGTAAAAATCAAAATTCTACCAATTATATTAAAGTTTTTATTTAACTTTCAAATCCTTACACCTTTTTCGATGACCCTTTATTTAACAAATTAGTAGAATCAGAGACCTTAGCTTCGTTCAGTGAAAAATACAAGATACAGAATAAGTATTATAGAATTGCTCTCTTTTATAAAATTTATTTTCAGAGTTCCAGATGATGAACGGTGGATTTTGTAGCCCAGAAGAAATATAAACATATCCACCCCACACAAACAGAGGTTATAAATACAAGTTAACAATAAAACGTGTATTCCTTTAGTAACAACGTTTTTTCCTTTAGTAATAAAACTAAATTGCAAAATTAAATTTTGGTATTTTTATTTTTTAAATTGTTATTTCTACAGGTTGGGTTCTAAAGGTGAAGAGACGCACTTCTATTGGATATTGCAATATTTCTGCCAATCACTGGCACTATAGTGGAAAGAGCTATTAAGCCGATCATATAAATTGATATACGTAGTCAGTTGATTGGTATACATTGTTAAACGCGTATTTACCAAGTCATGTGCATTACCTGTTCTATATACAAAGGACGTAAGGGCAGTATTGTGTTAAAGGCCTCTTGGAGGAATATCTATATTTTAGTTGGGATATTATTCGTTTGATTCTATTTTTTGTAATACCCGGTTCAATTCCTGACTTCGCCACTTTTAAAGACGTTTGTATTTTTAATTCTTTTCAATTAATATTTTGTTCGAAACAGTTTTTCCGTATACAAAATTAAATAAGATAGCTGGAGAGGGCTATGCTCCGCCTAATTTAGAGTATTTTGAGTACAACTAAATCATAGTATTGACTGGGACTCGTGGCGTGGTCCTGTAATCCAGCTTCATAGAGGTCAGTTTTTGAGGATGATATAGGTCTAAAGTGGCTCAGATAGTCTCAGTGATTATCTGATGATACCCGCATCAACTCCCACTATCGTTTAGACATATCAGACCATCACCTGCGTGGTTCGGAAGTCACGTTGAGCCGTTAGTCCTTGTATTTCCATTGATCATTGGGTCATTAATTAATGACCCATTCTAAGGAAGAGTCGGCCTTAGTTTGTAACAAGACTACACCTCATAACTTATTACTATCACTTATCACACTCACCTTTTAACACATCTTTGCCTTAAAATACCCTCATGAGAGTGGTCGGCATCTCAAATAGCGATTTAGTTCCCTTGATAGAAATGGTCCGTTGGAAACATTTCTGGAAAATAAGTAAGATAAGAATGGTGATCCGATGACAGTAGCCTATATATCTAAACGCTGATACAGATAAATATGTTGTAGTCAAAATGATTTAACATGATTTATGAGTTGTGAATTGTTTATAAGAACAGGCCCCCTCCTAAATGTCCTGTATAGTGATTCCCTAAGGTTTGAGTAAAAACTGATCGTTATTACAAATTTATGAACTGAGTCAAATCTTAACAAAAGTTAAGTGTATGAAAATATCGGTTTACTACAAACATGGATAAACAAACATGAGTAATATTTAACACAATTATGCTTAAATTCCTCGTACGAAATATGATATTGAACAGTTAGCAGTTACATACAGCATCTACCAGTTACAATAAGCAGTTACAATTCAATAGAGAACCTTTTAACTTATGTTTGTATGTTGATGCGCTAAGTAATATAACAAAGAACTACTTCTATTATATGTTTGTTTTTGTTCAAGTCACGATTTTTAACAGCCAGGCAATATTTCCAAATCAAAACATATGTTTTAACAAAACATCTCTTGTATTTTAAGGACGAAGTAAACACATACGTTTTAAATCAGTGTAAACCTGTAGTCAAAAGCATATTTGCGTTTAACTTCGTACTTTTCAATGGTCTCAGTGGGGAAAGTGTTAGTGTTGTGGTTTTGGAAAAGTTTGTTGATAAGGAGAAGGAACTGGTTGATGACATTGTTGGAAATAGGTGTAGCTGTTTTATGTTTTTACTTTCTTCACTTTATGAACGAAACATTGGTTCGGCCGGATGAGCACAATCCGGATATCACTAAAATGGTAGAGATTGCTCCATATCCACGTAAAGTTTCAACTGTCCACTTAGCTTACACTCCATCCAACAACGAGACAGACAGATTGATGGAAGATGTCAAGAAATGTATTTTGCCAAAAGAACAACAACAAAACATCTCAAGGTGTGTAAAATTCCAATCCACCACCAATATTGAGGACTGGCTCCATTCCCAAACGATCAATGAAATTGACTCTGTTGCAGTAATATTTGACAAAATTGATTTGGATAAGAATCTGTTTCAGTACACAATTCGAACCAATTCGATCCCAGGCATTTCGACAAAACTGATGAAAGATATGTTTAAAACTGTTCTTAACTCATATAATGAAACTGACTTTCTTCCCGTACAAGCTTGTGTTGACACCAGTATCTTGCAGCAACTAAAGGTTTTGCCTTTTCAAAATGCTCTTAATATTAGTTTAGGCAGCCTGCCCAACGGACCTGTTTTGTACAACTTTATTATGACGCTTATGCTGAATTTAATGCTGATTCTAAGTACTGTGCTGCTAGTTGCTTCTGTTTTAACCGATGTTATACAAGAAAAAGCCAGCGGCATCAAGGAAATGATGAAGATGATGGGAATTTCTTCTTGGCTGATCTGGATTCAGTATTTGGTTTACAATTTGTTGCTGTATATCCCATTGACACTGGTGATCGCCCTTTCCCTAGCCTTCTTTGAGCCAACATTTTTAAAAGTAAGTTTTGTCATTGTTTGGTTGCTCTTAGTTTTATTCATTATCAATACCGTTTTTTTACTTTTCTTTGTCAGTTGTTTCTTCAAGAATCATAGATTTGCCAGTGGGCTTATTATAGTTTTATGGTTCCTAATCAATATGTATACCTGTACAAAATGGGTCGCTTTTGATTTTGCGTTTACCTTTCAAATTATAATCTGTCTTTTCTTGCCATTTACCAACATTGCCTGGGCCTTAGGTACCATAGCTTCTTTTGAAAGCTATGTAGGTTATTTCCATTTTTCATCAATACTTAGTGTCGGCTATTCAGGGTCAGAAATAACAATAGGTGTCTCGATGTTACTCTTCATTGGCAGTAGCATTCTACTGTTTCTAATGACTTTATATGTAGACGCAGTACGACCAGGCCCCTACGGGATTGCAAAGCATCCATTATTTGTCTGTGATTGTATACGAGGTTTGACCAAAGATAGTTCAGATACTAAGGAGGAAACTGGGCTTAGGAAGTCTCTTCCTAAACACTTCGAACCACCACCAAAGAACGTCAAAGTTGGAATAGAGATACGAGGCTTGCGTAAAGTATACGGTCGTGTGCGCAAAGAGGTTGCTGTAGACAATGTGGATCTGGACATTTACAAAGGTGAAATCATGGTCCTGCTTGGTCACAATGGAGCTGGAAAGACAACAACGATGTCCATGATCACAGGAATGTTCTCGGCCACAGGAGGCACTATCAAAGTAGAGGGGAAGCTGCTTCAAAAAAACCTCTCAAATTTTAGAGGAAGTCTTGGGCTGTGCACACAACATGACCTTTTCTTTCCTAAACTTACTGTAATTAACCATCTGGTTTTCTTTGGTGTTCTCAGAGGAATGTCGTTTTCCCAAGCTAAGAGAGATGGTATGAAACTACTCTACATGTTAAATATACCCAGCAAGGCCAACAATTTGGGAAGACAACTCTCGGGAGGGATGAAGAGGCGGTTGTGTCTTGCAAACTCTCTGGTAGGAGATCCACAGGTTTTAGTTTTAGATGAACCTACATCAGGACTGGATCCAGAAACAAGACGAGTCATTTGGAATCTACTTTTGGGTTTCCGGGGATCTCGCACTATTCTTATAACTACCCATTTCATGGAAGAGGCCGACGTTTTGGGAGACAGAATAGCGATAATGGATCATGGCCGTGTAATATGTTGTGGATCCTCACTGTTTCTAAAGAAAATTTATGGCAGTGGTTACAACGTGCATGTATTGAAAAAGGAAAATGCTGAGAAATCAAAGATTTTCTCATTAATCGAAAACATAGTACCTGACCCGAAGATGAGAGTCGTGTCTCCGACTCAAGTGGATTTCGTTATCAAAGACACGTACGTAAATAAATTTCCCAGTTTGTTCACTGATCTAGAGAGATCTAGTAATAGTCTAGGAATTACTGGAATTTCTGTGACAAGTGCCTCCTTAGAGGAAGTCTTTCTCAAAGTTGCCGAAACTTCAGAAACCAATCAGAAGGAAAAAAATAGCACCATCCATATTTCTCATGATTTTGAAGTAGAAGAAGGTTCAGCATTGTGCAAGCAAAGGCTACAGGCCGTTGCCATAAAACGTCTCACTCACATGAAAAGAAAGTGGTTTTCTTATTTAGTTCGTTTGGTCATTAGCTGTCTTCTTATACTTTACATGGTTTTCACGACCGAGTATAAACACCCTGTTTCGGAACCTCAAAACCCATTACTTTTATCCTTAGACGGTATATATCCTGGTGGTTTTATTCCTGTCAAAGCTGTAAACAACACTCCCCTCAAGGATGCTATAATCAGGGCTATCTCACAGGAAAAGGCAGAGGTTCAGCTCATTACAGACGACGAAAATATAAACGAATTCATTGAGAGTCTATCGAAAAAGGACTTTCTGGCTTTTTTGAATAAAGCCTTGATAGGTATAACAGTTTCGTCCGAAGAATTAGTCGTACAATACCAACAAATGATGAACATTCATATTCCTGCCATTGCAGCCAATTTAATCCCCCATATTTTAATGCAATCTCAGAACATCGATGGAAGAATTACAGTAGTTAACCACCCTTATGTGCTTATCGGACAAATGCCAGAATGCCCACCAACTCTTTCTAGTCAGTTAGAATATGTTACATTAAAAGCGTCTGTATGGATGTGGTCTATATTTTTGGCCATGATCATTTGTTTACCAGGATACACTTATTTGATATCTGAAGAACTTTCAACTGCATTCAAACACCAGCAGATGTTAGCTGGACTCAGTTTTTCATTGTACTGGTTTTCAAACTTCGTGTTTGATGTTATTTTCTACCTTTTCACTGTGTCGATATGGATTTTCATAATTGTGTTGGTTGGCTCACAACATATTCTGATTGAAAACAGTGAACTGACGTTTCTTATGATTTTAGTTCTATTGCTCAGTAGTTTCAGTAGTGTGTCATTTTTATACTTTTTGACGTACATAATAAGAGGAGGGAAAGCAGAAATGATAACAATGGTGTTGAACGTAATAATCTTAGTCGTGGCGATAAGTATTTACGTTCAGCTGGACACGTCTGAGTTTTATATCATATTGCTGTTGTTCTGCGTTTGTAGTTTGAACCCCACATTTGCTACAGCAATGTCCGTAACCTTTATAGTCGAGGTAATATTGAAGAATCATATATGTAGAGTTTGCAAGTACCCGCCAACATGTAAGGTGCCACACACCCTTATGGATATGCCTACGGAAAAAGACCGAAGATCCATACTGATTTTTGTAATATTCCTAGCTACCCTTTGGATTCCGTACTTATTTCTTGTGTTGTTGATGGACTCCAACCTCTATCGAAAGATATTTTCAAGATTTTGCCACTCGGTAGGAAGTCCAGTTTTTAGAGCAGACGAAGACGACGATGTGAAGAAAGAATTTGACCTAGTGCAGTCCATAAGCGAAGGAGACGTAAGCGCTCCTCTCTTGGTGGAAAATCTGACCAAGAAGTACTTATGCGGTCCTAAAGCGGTAAACGGGGTCAGTTTCCTGGTAGAAAGAGGTGAGTGCTTTGGACTTCTCGGTGTAAATGGAGCTGGGAAAACCACAACATTTAAAGTCTTGACAGGAGAAATCTTGCCGAGCAGTGGAGACGCAGAGATAGAAAACGTCAGCATATTTAACAGAGGGGAGTACCTAAAGCTGATCGGCTACTGCCCACAGGTCGACTCCTGTCTCAAAGTTCTGACCGGTAGAGAAACCTTAAGGATCATCGCCTTGATCAGAGGAGTTCCTCGAACTGAGGTGAACCGAGTGATCGACAACTGGTTGGAGGTGATGGGCATCACAGAGCACGGCAACAAGAAGACAGCCGCGTACAGTGGCGGGACACGGCGCAAGCTCTGTACTGCTATGGCGCTCATGGGAGAACCTACAGTGGTGCTGCTGGACGAGCCTACCACAGGGGTGGATCCGGTGAGCCGCAGGAAACTGTGGAGTGTGATTCAATCCCGCCAGAAAGCAGGGCAAGCATTGGTGCTCACTTCACACAGTATGGAGGAATGTGAAGCTCTCTGTACTCGCCTGACCATCATGAGAGATGGCCGCATGAGATGCATCGGCACAGTCGAGTATCTGAAGAACAAGTTCCGCCTGGGGTTCGTTGTCGAGGTCAAGCTCCTGGATTGCACCCCGGAGCAGAGGGATCGGTTCAAAAGAGACTTTGCTAAAGTGTTTCCCCGAGCCCAGCTGGTGGACGAGAATGTTGGAATGATGCAGTTTACCGTCCTTGATGCTGACAGACCTCTGTCCAACACCTTTGCTGAGATGCTGAGTCTCAAACAACAACACTCATCAGTGCAAGACTTCGTCGTCAACAACACCACACTCGAGCAGCTGTTCCTCTCTTTTGCGCAAACATGAATATTCACTGTACATGCGTATCATGATTATACTCTTGTTAATGTTGACAATAGTTCTTCAATCTTATTTTTTAGCTTAAAATGGAAGGTAAAATAGTTAATTCAAAACTTTTTACAGGCAATTTTAACCTATATGATATTGTACAAACCGAAAACTAATATGCAAACAAACATTCAGCATGTGAAAAGTTACAGCTGAAATTATATTTACTGTGGTGTAATGTTCAGTCTTGTTTACAACTGTTGTAGATTACAGATTATGTATAGTATGGACAACAAATCTATCACCTCTGCATAAGGCACTCTCTGAAGCCTTTGTTGGGGAATATTTAGTCACAAAAGCTTTTTCGTAAGGTTCAATTAAAGATGTAGTTCGGAGGGGTAGAAGGGTAGACGATAATATAAGAGCCTACGAAAGGCAAAAGTTCACCGATATTTTAAAAGCTAAACGAATTTTCTACACGCATGTAGTGTTTTCTCGAGATTCTACCTAGCTTTTCTTCAGTTTGGAGTTAAAGCATAGAAAATTGAACTAGTTTTAAATAGATTTGCAGAAGTAGATACTGGTCAAAAGTCAGGCTATATACAAGAGTAAAAACGTCTTCTAGTGTAAAGAATAAAGTTTTTTTTATAAACGCGAAATAACTTGTTACTGGAGAAATTTAAATACTTTCGCTTTTAAAGTGCAAACTCTCGAAAGTACTGGAGAAATTTAGACCGAACTCTCGAATTGTTTTGGAATGAATCAAAATAATACTTAAGAGGGGGCCGGATAGAGCGGTCGCAGGTCCAATCCATGATACCAGTAACTTGAGATAAAACTGCAAACTACGTTTAGGCAAGTTAATTTACTTAAATGTGAAAATGTTCTCTCGGGAAGCATAGGTTTATTGATGCTGCTTCATATAAACACTAAAACTTTACTTTCATCATCAAATTAATTCTGTACTTCTGAACTAAAAACTGGATTTTCCATAATAACAGAGCACTCGAAATTCAGTACTTAAAATTCTATTTTATAACCAAACTAATTTTTTTTTCTTTTCATATGCAGCAGCAGTAATGAATCTATGCTTCCCGAGAAAAACTTTCCACGTTTTAGTTCATTAACCTACGTAAAACACAGTTTGCAAATTTTCCCATGTTAAATTCCCTATCCCATTTGAACGCCGTTCGGGCTCTATCCGGCCCCCTCTTAATGAAATCTGTAACTCTTTGGAGTGATACAAAAATGGTACTTACAAGGCAAAATAATTATTCGAACTCAGTTCAACGGAACAAGCCTGGCTCTGCACTGAGGGGGTTGTTTTGAAGCACAGGGTTGCCAACCGGAGGGTGTGAGTACAGGGTAGTAAACACGAAAGATTGGCCGACCTCCAGAAAACACCCTTCACGGGTAGTATTTGAGCCAGTGTAAATCACTCTCACTGGTCTTTCCTTTCTGTTCCTGTAGATTGTTTGTCACGGAAAGTATTTCGAATGAGGAAAAATTACTTGAATTTTCATATGAAGAATTTGATCTGTTCATTTGCCATTCTGAAGAAACGAACCAGGCCAACACGCAGCTAAGCGCTGAAGCACCGCTGGCATGATGGAGTCTAATTTCCTTTGCAGTTTGTGACTCTAATTCGCTCCTCATAGCCTCGCTTCAGCCGTCGGCCTCAGTTTTATGTTCTATTACAACGAGTGTTACGTGCTACGCTCACAGCCTCGCTTTGGCCTTCGGCCTCAGATTTACGAGGCTTTTACTAGGAAAACGTATTTTAAATTTCAACAAAATCAATTTTTGGCCGACATTTTAAAACGATTGATGCATCTTTATAAGTTTTGATATTGATGTACATAAAATACATAATTTGTATCAATTTCATATAATCAAAATCGGACAAAAATTGTTTTCAGATAATTGAACCACTTTTTAAAGTCCCCCAAAGGAGTTTTGGTAGACCCACCATCGTTTAGACATATCACGACCATCACCTGCGTGGTTCGGAAGTCACGTTAAGCCGTTGGTCCTTGTATTTCCATTGGTCATTGGACTATTAATTAATGACCCATTCTAAGGAAGAGTCATAAGACTCATAACTCACAACTACCACTCATCACACTCATCCTTCTCCACATATTTGCCTTAAAATACCCTCATGAGGGTGGTCGGCATCTCAAACAGTGATTTAGTCGAATTTTGCTGGTTTACAGACTCGACCAAGATATTAAAAAAGAACATTTGTCCAAAATTTGCGGAAAATCGAACACAAAATATGACCTCTACTGATTAAGTAGTACACCAGCCTATGGTTAAGTGTCGACAGAGAGGACTTAACCACCACCAATAAAGACGTTTTTCATTTCATTTCATGATACACATATGTTTAGGCCTATAAAGTTTTGAAAACATGTTCGAAACGTGTTCTGGGAGTCAGGACCGGTGCTCATTTCATGGTCCCAGGATGACGGCATGAATATATCAATTTTCCAAAGGCAATTCGATAATAATCATGAACTAAAAATATGATAAAAACAAGTTAAGGCTAATCAAGTTAAAGTATTATGTTCAAGAAAATATAATTTTCACGGAATGTACACGTACAATGAACACACACAAAAACAAACAAAAAGTAGTGCTTACGTATAATACAAGTGTGAATATAGTAAATCCTAGAAAAGGCTGATAGTACTTACTATAGCGTCATCACAAAGTAAACAATCATTATACCCCATTACTCTGTCACCGTTGCGTTGCAATTTATTTATCGATCGATTACTATTTGCTCGGCTATCAACGAGTCCAAACATGACATATTGCTGTAAGTTGCTTAATAATATAGTATGAGTATAGTTGAAAGCGTACTGAGGTAAATTACATGTTTTAAATTACAGGATGAGTAAGTAAGAATATGGTCATTACGAGTTGGGACAAGCAATTTGCAATAGTTATAAACCTGAAATGTTATTGCGGATATTTTCCATCAATAGTGAACCTGAAGTGCACGATGTTTTGGGATCTGTTTTCTGGTCACATCTTCAGATTGTTGCTAAAGGAAAATGTTTAAGGCCTCTTACATGAAACTAACAGTTCTTTCAATCAGTCATGGTTCAATTTCAACAAGGCCCCTCTGACTACCCCCTCTGAACAAGGCCTTTAAGAAATCATGTTTCTATTACCAAACCAAACTTGAAATCTTCATTAAATTATTTTGTGTTAAAAATTTTAATTTTGGAAATTCTAATAAAAGCTGATTTTTTGAGGCTGTAACTGTAAAGTTAGTTTTTAAGTTGACACTAATACAATTTCAGTTACATCTAGGTCCAAACAAAAAATGTATTCAAGTATAAAACCCAACTTATTGTATCCCGACAGAGGAAATTTGAATTAACGTAACAGTGGGCAGACAGAGTTTTAACAGGGATAAATGATCGATGGGGTTTTAACTGGGAAACAGTCGTTGGTCATAATTTAACTTCTTTCTCCGGGAAAGCTTTTAGAGGGAGTGAATTATTTTCACTAACAGTTGAATTGTGATCCTGGCGTTGCAGTCAGATAGAGTAAAACGTTCAGTGTGAACTTTTTAATTGTAAATAAGTTATAAAAAATACCGGGTGGCCCATAAGTTCATAAGTTGACTGTCATGTGTTCATTGAAGTAATATAGAACGCTTGCAAATTCTAACGTCAGTCAGTGCTGTTGTCTAGTAGTTGCTGTTTTTAGTTCGAGGTTGTATTTGATATTGTACATTGGTATTGTACATTTGATAAACTATGAAGAAGGTTAACAAAAAAGGTAAATAGAAAGTTAATAATAGAATAGCATTTATTATAACATAGTTATAGTGATTCGCTTAGAGAACGTTTCCCAAATATACGTATCCAGAAAAATGAAATATCAAGAAAATGCCTTCAAAGGACTCAGAAAACTGAAATAAAGACCATAAAGACCAATTATACTTCAAAGTCTAATAACAAAGAACTGTAGAATGAAGAACCTATAATAGATATATAATCCACTTAGTTATGTATTATGTCATTGAATGGGGACTTATGTGCCACTCTGTAGTTGATGTCCCTTTAATTGTCCCACTCATGTGCCAAAGTCGTAACATCGTCCTCGTTTATTTGGTTTTATTTTATTTCGTCTGGATACTGGAAATTAGAAGGGACAAAAATTTGTTACATTCTAAATTTTAATGCGCAGTGAAAATCTTGCATTGGCATATCTGTGTTACAGCCAATCAAAATAACACAAAAGGTTTTGTTTAAAATTGGTTGTGGCAGCTTTTGACACAAAACACGAGAATTTGCAGAACATAAAATTGGCAAAAGCACATAATTTAGTGCCAGGTTATCTCGGCTGTGCTAATCAAGGTAGTATTTCGCAAAGTAAACAGTCCAGCCAGTTGTGTTGGGGACGAGCTTCTCATTAAAATAGGATTTGCCCTTTTCAACCAGCTTTGCTATCTAGAACAACCTTCATAACCTAGCAAGAAATCAAAATAATCCTGCAAAAATTGAAAATAGTAGTTTGAAATGTCAAAATCTAGGTTGTTAACAGTGATTGTAAAAGGAGTTGGCCATCCTCGAGTTTCTTTCCTAGGCTACTCTCAATGTTTTATAAAACTCTTCCATGTTGTAACAAATAGATGTTAGATGGATGGATGGATTTTAATACAAACATGATTTTAATGTAGAAATTAAATTTTCGGCATAATTTTCAATTTTCAGAATATGGGGTAGTTTAATTAAATCTTTGCTTCCTATTTCAGTTGCTAATGATTCATAAATTGTTGTATTATGCGGTCTTCTTCTGAATTATTGGTTACTTATGAATAAATGAGGTTTTATTAAACATATTGTCTCGTAGCTATTCCTCTAAGTAGGTTAGACTTACATTTTCTAAAGAGAAACTAGTTAAGATATGTTAATTCAACGCAACGAGGATTATTCTATAACATTAAAACTGTAAGAAAAATTAAAACTGTGGGGATCATACCATTTTTTGATAGTACCTTGAAACAATTCAGATTCATTTACTGATGTGAAGGCTTAAACCTGTTCACTTGGTAGATTAACACGAACATTTTAACAATCAATCAGAATTTAAAATAAAAACTAATGATGTGTTTTCTATTACTAAATCAAACCAAAACGAATATTGTACTCTTGATAGTTTAAAAACACAACGTGTCCATAACTTGAACACTGAACACACCGGAAGGCAGAGGAGTCTGCGTTATCAAGTTTGGGGCAGGAATTATGGCCCGATCATGTTAACATATTGACTCCCTACGACCCGACTCCCCTCTCTTAGTGAAATATGAACACGCCCTTTCAATACCCTCTTTTAAGTATTAAATGTTGCTAAAGTTCATGAAACTTAGCCTTTTTATAAACAATACTCTGACTGATTTTGATTCAAAGATCTGAATGATTTTATATTTTCAAAGTGGACAGTTAGACTATGAACGTGCAGGTCTTATATAGTTTATTTCATATTTTCAAAATTGGAGTTAGATGTCTGTGACGATTACAGTGTTAACGATAATCGTGGAATTTTAATTATAATTAGTAACACTGTACACAGAATCTTATCTATAAATAAAACATTAGAGTTGCCTCTCTCAGAGTAATAAAAGGCCAATCAGCTAAGAGCCTTTTAAATGAGTTGATTCTGGCATTCTCAGCCACCTTAATTGTAAAAGATAAAATATGTCTGTATATTATTTGTGCAACGTAAAATGAGTTTGTAGTTTCAATGCTTAAATTAAACCGAAGAAGCACAGAGTAAAATTTATCTTTGTGTTGGATCGAATATTGATGTTCTGAAAGTTGGGAAAAGCATTTTTTTATTGCAACGTATAAATAAAACTAATATTTTGAACATTTTGTCTTACGTCTGGTAACTTCAAGATGTACGGTTTATACATTACCTGCACGGCTAACGATGATATTCTCACATCAAAACATCCCGAGGATTTAATAAACCTCAACAAAACCTTTGGATATTGACGGGGGTAATAAAAACCTATTGTATAGTGAAATTGATACACAAGGGGATTAATAAAGAGTCTTTAATTTTGAACTTGAAAGCTTTTCTGTTGAGTGACGTGAAGTTTTTTAAGAATAACATAAATTATTAAATGCTGAGATACAGCCTAAGCTTCCTAAAGTTCAAACCCAAAATTTCTTGTGTCCAGTCGAATATTGATGGTTGGAGAAGTGTGCTTTTATTTCTTACGTATAAATAAGACTATTCTTTTGATAAATAGTTGTTTTACGTCTAGAACCTTGAAGTAACGGAGAAATAGGTTTCTCTATTGAGTAACGTGAAGCTTTACTAGAATACTTAAATTATTCAGCGCTGAGATATAGCCTAAACTTCCAGCGTGTCAGACGATACATTTACAGAGCGTCACAAAATAAATAAATACATATTTTTATTGCAAAATGTTTTACAATGCATGGCAATTGATAAAAAAGTCGATTGGTGAAATTTTCATTCGCTCTCACATCTAATTCCCTTTCATACATACAATTTGTCCATCCTCTATCTCTCTCTCATTCATTAGAATCATCCAACTCTAGTCCCTAATCAGTCAGCCAATTACAAGGTCTCCTAATTAAACGCCATAAACTTGGTAATATGTTGATGAGATGAACACCTGCCTGAGAAGGTAAGCGTTCATGGACTACCGTCCTGTGTCTCCTAGTTCGGTAGTTGTCCCTACCTCTGGTTTAATAAGAGTGTGCCGTAACCTCCTATGGTATTTTATTTTGTTTTTTTTTTTAAAGAGGCATTACTATAGAATGCAGAAGCAAGGGAGTGTCAACAATTTGAGACCCTTGAAAGCTTGCCTGCACGACTATCTCGAGCGCAATTTTGCAATGGTCCGAACTGCTTGTTTTTGAATAATGAAATTTCTGGAAACGCTTGAGTTTGCACACCCCCTTCCCCCACAATGTCAATCTGTCAGATAAATGTGGATAGATTACTCCGTAATACGCCGTCACCAGTACCTGAGTCGGTCAGTATTTTCAAAACATAAATTCCCGAGGCTAGTTTTGAGAAAACTTGGTCTACGTAAACGTTCCAAATCAACCCACGGTCGAAGTGTATTCCAAGGAATTTTGTTGAGTAGACTTCTCCGATCTCAGTTTCATCCAACATGAGTCAGTTTCAAAACCAACACAAACAAATCTTTTTCATCCATTCTGTTTTCGTCAGACATACTCAGATCATACCCAACTGTCATTTATGCTGAATGAGACTGATACTGAAGAGGTCTACACAACAAAATTCCTCGGGATATACCTCGATCGAGGTTTGACCTAGGATTTTCATGTAGACTATGTCTGCTCCAAAATTTCCTCAGGCATTTATGTTTTGCGACAGCTATCCAAATATTGCCCAACTCAGTTTTGCCCAACTGATGACGGATCTTATGGAAAAGTATTTCCACACCTCTACGGAGTAGCACTGTGGGGAGGCTGCAAAAGCGAAGAAGTTTTGAGTTTTATTCTTCAAAAACAAGCAGTCAGAACAATTATAGCAAAGCTGCAATGGAGAGAGTCATGCAGTCCAGCTTTCAAAAGTTTGAAATTGTCATCATTACCCTGCCTCTACATTGAGGACACCTGCCTTTTCAGACAAAACCCCAAGCAGTGATATCCACTCTACGTAACCAGGGCAGGAGAACTACCGAACTGGGAGACATAGGACGGTAGCTCATGAACGTTTGCCTTCACAGGCAGGAGTTCAACTAGTCAACAGACTACCAAATTCGATTAAGTGCACCTATGCCAAAGCATGCAAAACTCGCTTACAACAAAATGTTGGTCGCAGAAGCATTCTATAATATAATTGAGTTTATGGCACACGACTGGACCATTCATTCCGATGTGAATGAATGTAAAATTTTAGATATTAATACTTATGACGGTTGCATGACATGTATATGTTTTACGCAATAACAGATTTATTTATTTATGACTGATCAATCCTGGACCAATGATGAGACTATATGAATGGGATCTCGATGTGGGTAAACAACGACAAGTTATAACTGTTATTAACGATTTCAATTCAATGTAGCCTAAATGGTCTACGAAACAAAACATTGATTTATTATATTTACTATTTGCTGACTCGACTGACGGCGCGGTGCGCTACCACGCAGGCGCAGTACGAGCACAGGCGGCAGGCAGCGCGCAAGGCCACGTAGTGTATAAAGTGAGCTGTGAGTGCGCGCGCGCTCCGTGTGTTTGTGAGTGCGCGTCGCTTCAGTGCACAGTGCCTCTGCTCTCTCCCGTCCGCATCTTGGATATGGACTCCTTCATGTTCCAGGTCTGTGGAAATAAAACATTTTATTGTTTTTTTTATAGTTTATTAATATAGAGCAAATATATGTGTAAATCGGTATTTTATTGACAGCGTCAACGTTCCTCATGGTCTGACTGTATATGCGTGGTTAATAAGTATTTTATTGCTTAAAATGTTTATCATAAAATGTATGGTATTGTCAATAGTTCTGAGCTAAGATCTTTTTCATTCTTCAACCAAAATCTCATTCAGACCTACATCACATTGACATTCACTCTCTGCCATTCTCCAATAGAACCGTACCGCTCTAGATTTTGAATAAGTAAATAAATTGTTTATTGCATAACAACAGCACCCATGCGTATCGAAATAGTCTAGTCAGTCAGCCAACTTACAAGGTCTCCTAATTAAACGCCATAAACTTGGTAATATGTTGATGAGATGAACACCTGTCTGAGAAGGTAAGCGTTCATGGACTACCGTCCTGTGTCTCCTAGTTCGGTAGTTGTCCCTACCTCTGGTTTAATAAGAGTGTGTCGTAACCTCCTATGGTATTTTATTTTGTTTTTTAAAGAGGCATTACTATAGAATGCAGAAGCAAGGGAGTGTCAACAATTTGAGACCCTTGAAAGCTTGCCTGCACGACTATCTCGAGCGCAATTTTGCAATGGTCCGAACTGCTTGTTTTTGAATAATGAAAATTCTGGAAACGCTTGAGTTTGCACACCCCCTTCCCCCACAATGTCAATCTGTCAGATAAATGTGGATAGATTACTCCGTAATACGCCGTCACCAGTACCTGAGTCGGTCAGTATTTTTCAAAACATAAATTCCCGAGGCTAGTTTTGAGAAAACTTGGTCTACGTAAACGTTCCAAATCAACCCTCGGTCGAAGTGTATTCCAAGGAATTTTGTTGAGTAGACTTCTCCGATCTCAGTTTCATCCAACATGAGTCAGTTTCAAAACCAACACAAACAAATCTTCTTTCATCCAATTCTGTTTTCGTCAGACATACTCAGATCATACTCCAACTGTCATTTATGCTGAATGAGACTGATACTGAAGAGGTCTACACAACAAAATTCCTCGGGATATACCTCGATCGAGGTTTGACCTAGGATTTTCATGTAGACTATGTCTGCTCCAAAATTTCCTCAGGCATTTATGTTTTGCGACAGCTATCCAAATATTGCCCAACTCAGTTTTGCCCAACTGATGACGGGATCTTATGGAAAAGTATTTCCACACCTCTCCTACGGAGTAGCACTGTGGGGAGGCTGCAAAAGCGAAGAAGTTTTGAGTTTTTATTCTTCAAAAACAAGCAGTCAGAACAATTATAGCAAAGCTGCAATGGAGAGAGTCATGCAGTCCAGCTTTCAAAAGTTTGAAATTGTCATCATTACCCTGCCTCTACATTGAGGACACCTGCCTTTTTTTCAGACAAAAAAGCGACCCCGTAAGAGTCAGTGATATCCACTCTTACGTAACCAGGGGCAGGGAGAACTACCGAACTGGGAGACACAGGACGGTAGCTCACGAACGTTTGCCTTCACAGGCAGGAGTTCAACTAGTCAACAGACTACCAAATTCGATTAAAAGTGCACCTATGCCAAAGGCATGCAAAACTCGCTTACAACAAAATGTTAGTCGCAGAAGCATTCTATAATATAATTGAGTTTATGGCACACGACTGGGACCATTCATTCCGATGTGAATGAATGCAAAATTTTAGATATTAATACTTATGACGGTATATTAATACTTATGACGGTTGCATGACATGTATATGTTTTACGCAATAACAGATTTATTTATTTATGACTGATCAATCCTGGACCAATGATGAGACTATATGAATGGGATCTCGATGTGGGTAAACAACGACAAGTTATAACTGTTATTAACGATTTCAATTCAATGTAGGCCTAAATGGTATAATAATAATAATAATAATAATAAATTGTTTATTGCGTAACATTGAACATGTTATGCAATCGTCAATACTGTAATTTAAAAGCTAAAATTTTCCATACATTCTACCATCGAAATCCGTCAGACATACATTTTGGCATTCACTCTCTCTCATTCATTCGAATTGTACCACTCTAACCCTAAGTGTGTTCCGTTTTCCCAGTCATGTGCCATAAACTCGTTGGTGCTATAAAATGCTTCTGCGGTCAAAACCTTTTTAGACGAGCTTCAAAAGCCTTAAGCTCTGGGGCACTTTTAATTGAATTTGGCAACCTGTTGACGAGTTGAACTCCTACCTGAGAAGGTAAACGTTCATAAACTGCCGTTCTGTGTCTCCCAGTTCGGTAGTTTTCCTGCCTCTAGTTTCATAAGAGTGAATGTCACTTCCTCTTACGAGACCGCATTTTGATTTGAAAAATACATGTTTCTAAAATATAGAGGCAAGGTAGTGTCAACAATTTCAATTTTTGAATGCTGGTCTACGACTCTCTCATTGCAATTTTGCAATGGTTCGGACTACTTTTCTGGAGAATGAAAACTCTGGCAAAATCTGTATGGTATACAAAACAAAACATTGATGTATTATATTTACTATTTGCTGACTCGACTGACAGCGCGCGGTGCGCTACCACGCAGGCGCAGTACGAGCACAGGCGGCAGGCAGCGCAGGCCACGTAGTGTATAAAGTGTGCTGTGAGTGCGCGCGCGCTCCGTGTTTGTGAGTGCGCGTCGCTTCAGTGCACAGTGCCTCTGCTCTCTCCCGTCCGCATCTTGGATATGGACTCCTTCATGTTCCAGGTCTGTGGAAATAAAACATTTTATTGTTTTTTTATAGTTTATTAATATAGAGCAAATATATGTGTAAATCGGTATTTTATTGACAGCGTCAACGTTCCTCGAGTGGCCCGGCTGTATATGCGTGGCTAATAAGTATTTTATTGCTTAAAATGTTTATCATAAAATGTATGGCAATTGTCAATAGTTCTGAGCTAAGATCTTTTTTCATTCTTCAACCAAAATCTCATTCAGACCTACATTCACATTGACATTCACTCTCTGCCATTCTCTCCAATAGAACCGTACCGCTCTAGATTTTGAATAAGTAAATAAATTGTTTATTGCATAACAACAGCACCCATGCGTATCGAAATCGTCTAGTCAGTCAGCCAACTTATATGATATCCAAATTAAACGCCATTAACTGAACTCGTCTGTGTAATACGGCGCTTAAGAGATGAGGACTATTTTAAAACGAGTTTTGAATCACAATGGCGTTTTAGATCGGATATAGCAAGAGTAGTATTTATTGGCCATTTAAACTGGTAGCCCATAACAATAGTATACTACATTTGAAAAAATCATGCATAATTAGGGAACGAACGAATGTTTTAAACAAATTAGGTCTTTTACGTGTTTATATTTAAAACCAGTATTATTTATATTTCATTGATTTCTTGCAATTCACACAAAACTGTGTAACACTATTTTCATGATTAAATTTTGTAAGATTGTGGACAATTTATTTCTCGCAATTAAGGCATGGTTTGATTACTTAATTGATACATCACAGAAGTAGTAAAATGATTCACATAAAGTTACTATTTTTTACACAAAAGTATGAGATGATCTTTAATTTTAATATTGCAAAACACCTATAGTAATATTTCTAACTAAACAACTCACTTGCAATTTTCCCAATAACAAAACACAGAATTTACACAAATACATTATCCAATAACATTTAGTAAACTTAGTAATGGTAATTTAAAGAAATATAAAACTAAACGATTACCCAACATTTAGTCCAGTAAAATAATTACCTTGCATATGTTGAATAACTATGTAAGAATCTCAAAGTGGTCCAATTGATTATTATTACATGGAAAATTAAAAAAGCACATTCTTTTTTCATTATTGATGTAAAACTGTGGTAATTATAAACCAGATTCCGATCAGACATAAATAGACATAATTGCACAATAATACTTGTTGAATTGAACTAATCTGAGAACACTAATTAAGCAATCTCTACAATAATGTATTAATTAACGTAATTTACGTTGGTTTATCCCTCAATCCAAACTAATTTGCTTGTAAACTATTTGATGCAATTCGATTCAACTGCGGTAATTAAATAAATTGGTTCAGAGTTATTTCATTACATGACTTAACGGTTTATTGGTTAGATACAAAAGGTAAGTTATTGTTGTAGTTTAAGACGAAATATTATGCCATTGATCGTGATCGAAAATAGTGTAGGCCTAAATTTAAGTTGTACAGATTTATATGAACTGTGTTTTCTACATCTTGTAATACGAGTATTTATCATGATTTTTATTTGTTTTAAAACTATGCTTTTGAATAATTGTACAAACGACCCATCCATTTGAAGAAGATACTGTTTGCATTGTAAAGGTTTTATAATTGTGTGTAATATTATAAAATAAACAAGGTCATATGTTTAAAAAAAATTGTTTAAAGAAAATTGACAACTCAAAGTTGACAAATACAACAAGCAAGCGTAGAAGGTCTTTGGTATTTTCTACTACCTACTCAATACTCTATATGAAATTTAAGTAAAGAATAAGTTCTCAGCGTAAACAAAGTTTTCCATTAAGTAAATAGGGTCAACAGTAGAAAAGAATTAAGGGAAGGAGACATTCGGTGTTTAGCATTCTAATGTTTATGCAAACCTAGCTCTCTCACAAACTTTGCCCCTCCCTTACACAGCACAAAGTACAAGTTCTCTGACAACAAAACACTTCAAGTTAAGGCTGTCCTCTGCTAGATTCTCGCAAAGTCCACCGCAATATATACTCTTCAACGTAATTTGCTTGTAAGTGTTCGTACATAATAAAATGGTACATACAGGGTGAGTTTTAAGTGCTTCCACATTAACTTTTAAGTGCCACCCCACCCAAAAACCGGAGGGTAGGGCCCTCAATGTTTTTTAATACACTACCCGCTTTGTGGCATCTCAAAAGAAAGGAAATTTTTAATACAAATTCAACGACGCGAGGAACATTTGTTTATCTCGAACTTTTTTGTAATATCTATTTATAGATTACAAGAAATCAGGTTTAAAACGCCACATTTCACATACAGTTTTTTTGTAATGACAAATGTGTTTTCAAAATTCTCTGTAGTTTCACTACTCTATAACGTAATCTTATTAAAAAAGTTGTCATTAAAAAAATTGAATGTGAAATGAGGAGTTTTAACCTGATTTCTAGTAATATTTAAATTTATATAAAAAACGAGTCGAAATAATAAACCTTTCATTGCGTCGTTGAATTTGTACTGAAATCCCTTTTCTTTTGAGGTGCCATAAAGGGGAGTTTGTATTTTTAAATTGGGGCCCTTCCCCAACCCTGGTTTTGGTGGGGGAGGTGACGCAAGGTACGTAAAACTAACTTTAGAACTATATTAAAACAATTCCCAAAGAATTTTTAAAAATATATCTTTTTCACAGGTTAGGGGAGTGGCATTTAAAACTCACCCTGTAGAATTCCGATTTTAGATCCTTAGAATCCTTGATGTTCACCATTTTTTGTGACCTCTTATTTAAAAGAGTATAAAAAGACAAGTTAACTTATAGGCCTCCCATTAAACTAATTGTACAATGCCCGTTTTCGATATGGTGGTTAGAAACGAAATGCATTGTTTGAAGGAAAAGATTGACGCCATCGTTATTATTTTCCAAATAAATAAAAAAGATTCATTGTTGGGTGATCAAAGGTTTGAAACAATATACTACACGATAGTCTTTTAAGTCCTGGTTTTAGCAAGGTGTGTGCAGGTAAACGTACAGTTTACAGCAAATCAGATCTGTTACGGCTAAATGTTTTCTAACACTTAGTTTCGTCGTGGATAATTCTAAAGAATAATTGTTAGATCATTTTAAATTATTTAAAGTGATGGCCTTTAATTCTAATGATGCTTTGCTTCCGTGATCATCTTTAATCTTTCGTTATCATCTGTTATTATCATCTCATTATTATCTCCTTGGTCGATCGGATTAATATTTTCTGGCTTTAGTAGTTACCATTACAACACTGTCAGTTTGCACAATTTGTTGATTAATTCAACAGGTGAATACCATCGAGAAGTATCAAACTTTAGGTGAACCAAATTTTAGGTAAATTGATATAGCCATAGAAGTATTAGTTATTTAATTAAAACCAAAAACACATTGGTAACTAGTATGTAGGCGCAAAAAAGCTATTTAAGCCTATATTTTGATTGTATTATTCTGTTTAGATCAAGGAACGACACTTTAATATTGTGTAGTTTTGGGACACCCTGTAGGAAGGTAGAGACACGAGAATAGGATGGGATTCAGTTAAGAGCTGAGAAAGCTTGCACTTTGCACTTTGGAAGTTTACAAAAGTAAATAGGTTTACATAAACATCACGATGTCAAGCAAAAAGAGTCTCGCCCGTCTTTCACTGTTGATTCTATTTACCTAATGGATAAACCTATTTACCTTTTTTACCTGAGTACCTTCTTTTTAGACAAGTACCACTCTATACATAAACAAACTCTACAGAGGAATGTAAATATAGACTTTTTCCACAGTAATATAAATACAACAGTAAAACACGCCTGGAAAAATATCTAAATATTGATTATTGTATGTTTTGATATTAGTCTGATCATGGCCTCAGGGCCAAAACATGTAACCAAAGACTTCTATATACAAGTTCTTGTTTCCAAGGGTGTTCTACTTTTATATTCATATTACTTTAAACTATAACAAGTCTTTAATATCAAATTATTCAATCTATGTTAGTTTGGAAGTTCATGACTATTTCTACAATAAAATATCCATAAATATCAAGGAAATATTCCAATCTTAGATATGTTGACCGTTAAACAAAACCATCTTCTTCCTGACGAATTTTAAGTGGTATGCACTAGCCCATTTAGCCTATTCTGACTCAAACAAAGGTCATGACTTAAGCTACGTACAATCTCAAGATATTCAATCCACTGGAGGGCAGTTAGCAACACCAAGGGATGGAGAAGTGATTTGCATTCTAATGTTTATGTAAACTCACACAAACCTGGGATGTAAACCTTCTCTGTTTAAAACTGAATAAGCTAAGCTGCCTCTGTGACCTTGACGTGCTTTCAGCCAGTTATCACACCTGAGATGATGTGATTGATCACTGTTCAGCGATACGAGTATGTATGTAAAACACTTTTATTTGTTTTGTTTTTAATCAGAAACAACGATTTTTCAGGAGTCAGGGCAACTTCATTGTTATATGTGTTATTTTTGACTTATGAACCTGCAACGAAAAATAATGGTTAAATTATTAGAGGTTATTTGTTAATTGAGGGTTTTTAAATGTGATGAGTATAGGCCGATACGCAGCTAAGCGCTAAAGCACCGCTGGCATGAGTGAATCGAATTTCCTTTTGCAATTTATTACTCTAATTCGCTTCGCTCACAGTGTCGCTCGGCCTTCGGCCTCAAACTTACATATACTTTTACACATTTTATTTTATATCGAAGCGATATTCATGCATTAGGACTATTCATTCTGCTGTTGAAAAATCACTTTTTGGCCGCCATTTCGAAATGAACCAATGGATTCTCATAACTAAAAGTATATTGATGGATACTGTCAAAATACATAATACAAAATACAAACTAAATGTGAGTCATCATCCAAATCTGATGAAATTTACTGTTTTGAAGCATCAAAACGTTTTCTTATCCCTCCCCACCCGAAAGGGGGGTTGTGGTAGTCCAATTTTTCTAGCTAACAAACAATATATAAAAGAGCATTTGTACCAAATTCCATAACAACCGGACAGAAAATGCGATCTGTAGAGAGTACACACACACATACATGTGTATATAAAGTGTGTAAAAAGTCTCAAAACGTGTTCTGGGGGTCAGAATTGGTGCTCATTTCATGGTCCCGGTTCTGGGTCTTACCATGCTGACGCCATGCACATCTCATTTTTCCAAAGACAATTTAATATTAATAGCCCTTGGTCTAATGTGTGACTATTTTGTTCCACTAGGACGACAGTGGTTTTGGTCTTATCCCATCAACAAGACTTCCAGACCAATATGAGAAATGAAATGTTTAAAGCTACTTTGCTGTATTTTTGTACATATACTGAGAAAACCCATAACTCGTTTTAGTCGACTGTTATGGTACAATTTTGAAAGTTTTCTTAGTAGCAACCGATTTCGAAGTACGCAAAGATATTACTAAGAAATACTTATGCAGTTCGGTAGAAATAAAACGGACAAATATGATGAATAACAATACGTTGCTTTTATAAGTTGTTATAAAAAAAAATAATAAATATCTAATTTCCCAGTTGCAGGACCTTGTTTCATTACAGTTACCTTGGTTGAGGGCCTGAAGATCTGGTGTGGGTGCTGAATACAGACACGTGTTCGCAGCGCTTGTGCTGCATCATCGGTGGGCTACCCAAGATCACTATTTACATTGATACTAAAACTAAAACTACTATTAAAACTAGAACTTTTACATGGTCCAGCACTTGTTCACTCGCGGCTTACGGGCGACACATCCGGGGGAGCCTGTTTCGGAAGAGGCTGTATTTGCGGAGCGGAGAGGGTGTAGTGACTGTTGATGGAATGAGGTCAGGGCAGCGGTGTGGCTGGAGGCTGGCGTTCCATTGTTCCCTAAATTGGGACAGGTTGAGGTCGATGGAAGCGGGCATTGACTGAGTTTGAATGGTACTAGCAAATTTGAATAAAACTGAATTTTTGTACTTCTTTTGTTTAATAGAATCCCCACCCATGAGATGTCGATGTGTTTAAATATTTCACATACTTTCATGTGCTAGTGGGAGCTGGGTTTTGTGCTGATTGATTTTAGTACTTGGAGAAGATGCTGGAAATTCTATTTTATGGGTTGGGTTATTTTTCAAATGCGTAACGACTATAGATGATGGTTTTTGGTAGTGTGCTGTATTATGTTCCTTGAATGGTTTTGAAATCTCTGTTAGCTATAATATATTGTTTGTTATTCAGGATTTTGATTCGAGCATGTAATTTTGTAGACCCCTCTTTGGGTTTTTTTTCTGGTATGGTTTAAAAGTTGCTGTACGTCGGTATGGTTTCCTCTTTGTAAGCAGGAAATATCCAGCTTTTGAATATCTTACCAATCTTTTCTGTTTTTTTGTCTACATAGTTGTGGGGATGTGTATCATTTCTTTAATGGTGTGAGTTCGGAAAGGACAGGGGAGGAGCTTTTAATCTGTTTGAAAATTGCTGAGTGAATTGTTTACTAATGCAGGGTTGTAGCCATTGCTTGCAACTATTTGCTGTATAATGTCTTTTCTTTTTTATATTCTTCTGGGTTTTAGGTTTGTGTTACTAGTCTGTTGTATACTAAGAACGGAAGGCGGCAATTTTGTAATTAAGGGTGGTTTGGTTGGCAGGCCATGACCGAATCAGTTTGTGTTGAGCTTTCTGTATATTGATATGGATGTGGTGTTTTTTTGAAGGTGATTTTGATACGGTTATGTCCAGAAAGTTTATTTTTGAATCCTTTCTGTCTCCATTTTAAATTTTGTATCTTTGGGTGTACATTGTTTAAATAGTTCAAGGTTAGTTGGGCTTGTCTTTCATTATCACTGTAACCATAAATGTGTCATCGACATAACGAGCATAGAATTTAATTTTTTGTGAAAATACGGGTTTTTATCGTTCATTATGAATTTTTCTTCAAAATGCCGCATGTATATTTCGGCTAATGTGGCAGAAAAGGGTCACTCCATTGTTGTCTTTGGGATCATAATAGATTTTGTTGTTGTAGGAAAAGTAGCTTTGTTCTGTAATTGTTGCTGTAATTCTGATTATATCTGTATTTCTTTGTACGATTTTGGCATTGGGATAATTTGGTTTGAGGACGGATAAGACTTCTTCTCTAGGGATATTGGCGTACATATTATCTACGTCAAATGATAACATTGGAATACTCTTTGTTCAATTGTTGTCTGGTTTGAGTGATCGTTGAAATGTTGGATTGAACTGTTGAGCTCGATGAAGACGTGATTTCGAGTTGTTGAGTTGATGGTGCTTTGAAACAAGAGTCGTGTCATCGGCATATTGGACAAGTTGCCCATTCTGCACCGATGAACCAACATCGTTGACGTATATCAAAAAGAGCAGAGGGCTAAGTATAGAGCCTTGAGGGACTCCATATCTCAACCTCTCTCCTCCTGATCGAACGTCCGATAATTCGACGAATGTGTTCTATTACTAGAAACGATTCGATCCATCTGAGTGGAACTCCTCGTATCCCGTAATATTCGAGTTTGTGAGTTAGAATGGTGTGATCAACACAGTCAAAAGCCTTTGACAGATCAAGGAATACACTGAGTGTAGTTTCTCGACCTTCAAATGCCTCTACTATCATTTCGACTAAGCGCACCACTGCGTCTATTGTCGATTTACCATTCGGAACCCAAATTGGTTCGCTGATAGCAGTTTGTGTTTGTCCAAGAAATTCGCGATTCTGGTGAAAAACCTTCTCAAAAACTTTGCTGAAGGCTGGCAATGAAAGTGGACGATAATTTTGAGTTGAGGAGGGTCGCCCTTTTGAAAATTGGTGTGACTTTTGTATTTTTTGTGAAGAGGGAACTGTTCCAGAGCGAAAAGAGTGGTTGATCAGGTGCTCAAGTGGCTTCAGCAAGTGCTTGAGCACTGCTTAATAAACCACGTTGATACGTGATCTGCGTCATTGGTTTTCGACGGGAGCTCTCTTATGATTCTGGCGATTTCCTCCTCAGTGACCGGAGTCAAAGCCATGGAGGCTGTGGGACTTGGTATTAATCGGGGAACGGGCTGATCTTTGGCCGGACTGATGATCAGCTCTACCGAGAAAAAAAGCTGTTGAACTCGTCAGCGACTCTTCGGGGATCGCTGACTTGTTCATGCTAATTTTGAGTTCGATTCTTTTGTTGATTTGCGGATTTTTATTTTGATTATGGCCCAAGCTGTCTTTGAAAAGTTTTGTTGTGAGCAATGCTTTTGTCACTTCATAAGCCTTCGCGGCTCTGATGACCTTCCGATAAACCCTCCGATAATTTTGAAAAAAAATTTGAACCCTAAGTTTGTTGTGTGCTTTTGATTTCGCAAAATATATATTTTTGATAATACAAAACAAACTACTATGAGTCATCATCAAATCTGCAGATAAATTTACTGTTTTGAAGCATCAAAACGTCTTTTTTACCCTCCCACCCAAAGGGTAGTCCGATCTTTCTAGCTAACAAACAATATACAAAAGAACATTTGTACCGAATTCCATAAAAACCGGACATAAAATGCGATCTGTAGAGAGTACACACATACATATGTACGAGTATATAAAGTGGATAAAAAGTCTCAAAACGTGTTCTGGGGGTCAGGATTGGTGATGCTCATTGCATGGTCCAGGGTCTGGGTCTTACCATGCTGACGCCATGAACATCTCAGTTTTCCAAAGAAAGTTGAATAATAATAGCCCTTGGTCTAATGTGTGACTATTTTGTTCCACTAGAACGACAGTGGTTTTGGTCTCATCCCATCAACAAGACTTCCAAACCAATATGTTCATTGAGACTAATCGATTGAAATGAAATGTTTAAAGTCACTTTGCTGTACTTTTGCACATACGAGTATATTGAGAAAACCCATAACTTGTATTAGCGACTGTTATGGTACATTTTTGAAAGTTTTCTTAGTAGTAACCGATTTCGAAGTACGCAAAGATATTACTAGGAAATACTTATCCATTTCGGTAGAAATAAAACGGACAAATATGATGAATAACAATACGTTGCCTTTATAAGTTATATAAAAATAATACTGAGTACTGTATTAGTAAATAAAAAACTTTGGAGTAGTTTTAGGTAGGTAAAATAATAAAATATACTTTTAACTGCATTACAATAATTTGTGATGGTTACGATAAAAAATATATATTACTAACGAATAACACATACTGAATTAGCTACTGGTGAAAAAAAACATAAGGTTACGAAATACGCTGTAAGAATTGAAAAATATATCTACATTATCATTATTATGTAATTGAATACCTAACCATATATTCAAAGGAGAACAAGTTCCAGGTTTGTCTGAGAGAAGTGGGGGAGAAACACTACTGCGTTGTTGAGCTTTACTGAAGAAGATACTCGTATACTGAAGTAGGAAGGAACACATACTCGCATGTGTTGAGCTTTACTGAAGAAGATACTCGTATACTGAAGTAGGAAGGAACACATACTCGCATGTGTTGATGCGGTGGGGATCGGTTGCCGTGGGAAGGACATAACATTGTTTCTCGAGTCTGGTTCCCAAGCTGCGAGGACTTCTGGGTAATCTCATTAAACAAACATTCATTAAACATTCCGCGAGCTCAGCAACACGAACCCAGCTGTTGTTGTTGTTCAGTCTGCTAACTCTGTATGATCAAGTGTTGGTTTCCTTAGTTGTTCTCTGATTGCGTTTGATGTTGAGAGGAAGATAATCATTTAAATTATTATTGCGTACGTTTTTATGGATAGTGAAAAATCAGAACGCGAAGTTTTGGAGGCTGCAACTGGGGACTAGTAAAAACTCTTATGGTAAAATTAACCAAAACATAACACAAATCATTAGAAAAAAATGAACTGGCATAAAATAATCCGTGTAAGAAAATCTGTCAAACACAACCAACCATGAGTTTGTGTAGCCTTAAGCTGCAAAATTTAAAGAGTTCCTACCCCCCCCCCCACTTTGGAGTGGTGGAGAACCACCAAAATGTGCCAGAAGGTACTTCTGTTAATCCTTAATACATGTACCAAAGCGCGTTCAAAACTTCTTTACCTAACTCCCTTTTTAGTAAGTTAAAAAGTTAATGTGCAGGGTTGAGGGTTGGACTTTTGGAACAGGGAGGGTTATACTTCCTGGTATAAGAGATACCTCAATTGTCCATGTCAATGCTTTCCGGAGAAAACACTTCTCGTTCTTCGAGACTGCACAAGAACCCAGAAGTCAGCATCATAAGCAGCACCAGCACCACCAGCTGTTAGGTGAGGAGGAGAGGTTAGGTTAGACCAGTCAGTTCCGGCCGGTGCTCCTAGAGGTCGCTCCATTGTCTTCAGTGTAACAATTAGACATCTCATTTTCTGGCATCCATCCTGCCCATCCTTGGCCTCAATCAACCAATCAGCGCTCAGTGTGAAGATCGGCAGCAGAGCATACGTAATAAAAACATTACACATCTTTCGTGGCAAAAATCTTCCTCTGAATTATAATTTTAATAAGTCTCCTTAATGCATTTTTGCTGAAGGCCAAGGTTTCACAAAACTGCTATTCCGTTTTTTAATAGTAAAACACTGCTAAATAATAACATTATTTAATTTAAGAAAACTAGTTACTGGCTAAGAACGTTCTAGCTTAAAACTATGTTATTGGCTTTAGAAGCAATAAGTAAGACGAAATGATTTATGATTGGGTACTAGTACTTTATTATAATCTCGTAAGTGATAGGTGTCTTACCATTTTAATGTTTAAAAAGATCTTACTCAAGACACCGTCTTACTGTCTACAAGAAGTAGCTCAACATTGAGTGCTAGACATTAAACATTCAATGTTATTCAAGGTTTATAACTTTCCCATTAGCTAAACCCAATACTAACCTTGCCACCGTGCTAGAAATCAACTTTAATCAAAACTGGACCACATTTATTAAAATAATTTTTGGAAATAAAACTTCTTTGGAATATCAAAGACTTGGGATGCCTTTTGAAGAATGAAATGCATTTAAATGTTCTTTTATTTATTTATTTAGCATTTACGACCACATAGGATCATTCAATCAGTCCATTATATTGATTTTTGAGGCTGTTTTGTGTTCATCCCAGTACCTTTTCGTACGATCACTGTAAATAAATAATAAATAAAAATGCCTTTATTTCGAGCGTTATCATGTTACAATGTTTTTCAGAACAACTCATGTCACATAAAATGAATCCATTAATTTTATATTAAAACTAATTGTTATTTTCTAATAATATGGACTTTAACTTAAATTTAAAACAACTAATACTGAACACCTTTAAGGTGTCGGGAAGCCAGTTGTATAAAGTCGGTCCGAAGTATGAAAAACTTCTTCTTCCAGACTCTAAATTGACTTTGGGAAAATGAAGCCTTCCACCGTGACGTGTACTCCTATGAGCTACCTCGTTCCGACAAGAGAGTCTCTGACAAAGATACTTGGGCTCTTGGAGCGTCAGAGTCCTGTTAATCATGCAGCACGTTAACATCCGGAACACAACTTCCATGGGCAACAATTTGGCTGCTTCACGGAAAGGAGAGATATGTTTAGATCTTTTAAGGCAAAAAACAAAGCGAATGGCTGAATTCTGAAGCCTCTGGATCCGACCCATGTCATCTCTAGAAATGCTGTTGCCGTATGCAGGGAAGCAGTAGTGAAATACTGATAGTATCCGTGCTTGCACAAGTTGAGGTTTGGCGGACTCTGGCAGTAGTGTACGTCCTAGCAGCAATTTATCTTTGGGTGAGGGTAAATGTGGTCCTTTTGTTTTTTATTCTGCTATTCGATTCTTCTTATCAACTATATTGTCAACTGTTAAGCCAATTTCTTTCCGGTCTTCTCGTATTTCTTCAATTTCATGTACAGCCTGTTGGAACATTTTTTTGGTTTAGTTGTTTAAGAAGTCGTGAGCCCAGCATTCTTGTGATGTGCCTAAAATAACTAAATCACCTTTTTCTCATGATGTGATTCGTTCTAATTGGTTCTAAACTTTCTTTAAAACACTTTTTTGCTCTTTTTATTTTAGTAAGTAAAAATAATAGTTTCTTATTACATTATCTAAGCTATTACTGTTTTTCCTCTCACAAAACGTAAATACGTAAATACTTAGTACATTCCTGACGAAATAGTATATTTCATCACTAGGTCTCAAAGTGCCACTTTCTGACACGAGGTCAAGTTAAGGGATGGGGGAGGTCAAAAAGACACTTTAGGGACGAGTGATGAACGGTACTTTTTGTTATAATGCATATAATAGAAAAGAAATCAATAAATCTTTTAATACGTATTATATTATAAGAAAACTGAAAACCATTGTTTTGACCTCAGCAGACTGAATTATATTGTTTTCAATAAAATAAAAAATATCCTTTGATTTTCGCAATATAATCACAGATTGTACTTTTGAGATAAAAATGTGTCGTAATTAAAAGGTTTATCTTCTCAGACATTTTAATTTAAATAAATATAAAGGGCTTCATTTTAGTCCAGTTGTCTTCTTTATAAAAATTCCAGTTTTCTGACTATTTTACAAGATAGAGTAGGAATGATTTGATGTTGGGAGGTGCTTTACACACGAAGACTTCATGGTGGTTGAGCTGTTGGACTTGAGGGATGCATCTGATGTGCTCTTGAAATTTATATTGATAAGATCTCCACGCCCAATATAATGAACCGTTTTAATGTTTTGTCATTTTTCTGTCATATTTCGTCAAATTTAATGGCTTTATCGCACAGTTTGAAGGCACATACATCAACAACAAAACCTTAAACAACAATAAAACCATAACAAATATATAAGTATTTTATGACTTTATTTGTGTTTGCAAAACCTGTCGATCAACTTACAATAGTTTGTATATAACTTAAATTTATATACTAGGTAAATTTAAATATATAGCTTGCCCCAGACCCTGGATCCTCGCTCGCTCATGATAAGTTTTACCTCCACTTTTAACCCCCTCCCAAACAATTTGGTAGACAACCAATATATTTTGAAATCAGCATAATATTCCTTTTTTATACCCGCATCGATTTTTATGATTTTTTATTTTTGCCCCTCTAACCCTTTAACCCCCCTTGACCTTTAACTACTGACCGAACCCCAAAATCAGTAGGGGTCTTGTTAATGGTATATAACTATGTGTCGAGTTTCAACAAATCCGTTGATATTTACTAATAAATATTTACTAAAAAAAGAAATATAACATGGAGAATTAGACCCTAAAACCCATAAATAAAAATCTATATAATTTTATTCGCCACCCTGCACACACTAAGACCTATTCAAAAATCCTAAGATCTCAACACCTGACAGCCCAACCGAAATACTAATAGTATAGATTTATATAATTAATGTCGCAATCACCACAGTCTAGTGTAGATCCTTATGAGTTAAAGTCTTTGACGTAAAGTAGGAAAGTTTTAGGTTAGCCCAAAATTCCAGAATAAAATTAAAGGTAAAGCTATGGTTTCCTAGAAAGCGATGACCGCTACATTACGGCCGTAACATGACGGTGAGCTTTGTTTTCAATACAATCAGATGAGATGGTTTCCTAGAAAACGGTAAAGTAGTGGTGAAAATTAGTTAAAGTTTTTCTCGCCAGATGACAACATTTGTTTTGTAAACAAAAGTCTAGCTTGTCCATTACTAAATACGTAAATAAACTTTGACAACTAAATTAAACAACATGTCAAAAGTTATTTTTGTCAACATCTGTTTAAATATTGTGTTACGTCCACCGTATCTTTAGTTACTCTATGGTCTACCGTCATCAGTTACGTTCACCGCTAACATTACGGCCGTAATATAGCGGTGAACTTTTTTCTAGGAAACCATAGCTTAAGACCAAAGGTTTAGGTGGATGCAAAATAACACCTGTTTTACATCCCCGCTGCCTGAGGCGTGCACACAAACAAGTCACATTCAAAGTTCGTCTGAATTAAGGAAAACAAACAGGAAAAGCTGAATGTAATTAAATCTAGAGTTGGCAGTTTATTTTGTCGAGGATTCCCGGACATTCAGAGTGTTAAATTACTTCACAGTTAAAGTGTTTGTCTCACTGAGGCAAGTAATGAGTTAATGGATGAGGGTTTTATCTGTCTTACTTTTCCAAACCAAATTAAGGATGATTTGAATTCGTTAAAATAAAATTGGTATCGTAGTTTTTGTTGTTGTAGTGTCACAGTAGTTGACTAAAAATGTGGTTTGTTATCGTAGAATTTGATTTGAAATACGGTCTACTCACATTTTAATGATATTTGTCTTTGCTCATTCGTGCTGTGTCAAACACCAAACAACACTTATCATTTGTGTAATAAAGTATAACGATTTCTAATAACGTAACATTTTCTGATGTTCAGTTACTTATACTATAGTACAAACTGTAGCCAGGTAGTACAAAATGATATCTGTACAATATTTTGTATGGTTGATGCTTTTCAACTACTGATGAAGAAAAAAGAAAAACAATTAAATGTTAGATATTTTCAAATTCAAGTGGTTGGTCATTAATAAAGAAACATTTTTTGATTAAACCACTAACAATATGTTAATTACTTAAAATAAAAGTCGTTAATAAAGAAATCTTTTTGACTAGATCACTGATAATACGAGTATGTTAAATTATTTAATCCACAAAGGTTTCTTGGTTGAGTTTTAAATCGTTTTCTTCCATCCTTGTTATGAACTGTGTTAGTACTCGTATTGCATTATAATGTATAACAACAATAAACTACAAGCATGATTACAATGCATGCACTCTGTAACTTTATTGGCCTCTCTGCCATGTTCTGTATGCGGCCAGTTATAGCAATAAATCAAACTATTTCTACAGTTGGCAGAATAGATATATTTCTGATAGTAAAGCCGCAGTCCCTTCTTATTGCTTGCAGTATTATAAAATAAGAATTAGGCCTATTAAGAATAGGAACTATTGTTTTTATATCTTCATTGTTGCACGACCGATTGCAAAGTTGACTTCAAAGTCTTGGAAAGTTTTAGGTTAGCCCAAAGGTCCAAAATAAAATTAAAGGTAAGGCCAAAGTTTTTAGGTAGATGCAAAATAACACCTGTTTTACATCCCCCGCTGCCTGAGGCGTGCACACAAACAAGTCACATTCAAAGTTCGTCTGAATTAAGGAAAACAAACAGGGAAAAGAAGAATTTAATTAAATCCATACGAGTATATGTTGGTTGATTTTGTTGGAACGGTTTTACTGGACCCGGCGGGTGCTTTAATTGCTTCCAGTTCAACATCGGCCTCACCGCATTAGCTAATGGACACGGGGTTTATTCGACGTTTTGCAAGGAAATTACAACCTAAATTCAAAGGCCAATGCCAATTTTTAGTAAAAAGATTATCCACGAAAGAAAATGTGCAAAATGAAGTTATATTAATAATTTTTTAAACTTGAAATAAACACAATTAATCCAATAAAAAACTTTCATAGTTGGTGAGGTATTTCGAGAACCATGTCCCCATCTACAGACCACAATATCAACTCAAATATATTAACAACTGTTGTATTAAACAAATAAACTAGCAAAACCACAGTACAATATTGAAAACTGGGCCAAAATTCCCCTAATATATAGAGTATCACTAATAAATAAATTAGTACAATTCATACCATAACAGGGGGATGAATGTATTTTTCACACTTTTGACGGATTGCTGGTTTTTAAATTGCCGATATTTCTATGTTTCTGTCATATGTTCATGTGGATTGTAATACTTAAGTTGTTTTAAAGGTATGTAATATATATATTAATTCAAAGAAGTGAATAATTAGTTGACGAGAAAAACCAAAAATAGCTAACGCGTAGCCACTAGCGTTAAAACTAAAATCTAGAGAATTTTCTATCACGGAGTTCAAATTACACTGGAAGGTCTCGTTGTTAACCCATTTTAACGTCTCCCAAAAGACCACTTCCTTTTGCTGTTTCACGAACTTGACTTAGATATTTTTTAAAGTGTTTGTACATTTCGTGCAAATTGGACAACAGGGACAAAAATATCACACACACACACACACACACGCTATTCGACTTAGTAAAAGTTCAAAATTGCAGTTTCGTTCTTTGACGTTTCGTTTTCTCGGGGATATAAACTAATAGCTGTATTTCCTACGGAAATTCACTAATACTGGTTAGCAGTTTAAATCGTGTGGATAATCTCTGTTACATAATTGAGTAAATCTAGTTACACTTGATATTCGTGTTATTAGTTTTGTCAAATGTCAAAAGGTTGTAGGTTTAATTTATAAATGTTATAACTTTGTTTTACATTTTATGCATTTAGAATTTCATTAAAGTAATTGTCCCGTATGACTAAACAAGGTGTTTTAAACGATTTCTTACGGTTTAGTTGTTTGTATCTCTACAAATTCCTCTCTACCACACTACCTCGACCTTTACCAAGCAACACTGTATAGTATGTGGTGACTGCGGGGATCGTACCCACGCCCCCGGAGTGATAAGCTCTGGAGTCGCACGCGATATTAATCCGCCACGGATCCGCTAAATACTTAAAACAGATAAAAGAACGTAATGAATTACAGTGTTCAGTAGGATGACGCATTAGGTGAAATGTTTAATCAGAGTTACGGAAGAGTGTTTAACTCGTTACATTAGTCTAGTCCACTTACTTTACTTTATTCAATCCCATTAGTTAAAGTTATTACAGTACTTCAAATGTTTGTAAATGGTTGCAACACAACTGAGCGTATGGTGGTTTAAGTCTTTTTTAAATTGAAAAGTTTATAAACTCATATTGTTATGTTTCTTTCTATTGTTATGTTTGTTTATTCTAGTATTGTAGATGTATTTAGATTTTGCCAACGTTGTTTGTTTTTATTTAGTTTTTGTTTTTAGTGTTTAAATATTTACCGTCGAAAGTTTAATGGTTTAAGTAGTAGGGGGTTTCTTTTACAAGTATACGATGGATAATTTGAAATTCAATACATTGCTGTAACTGTAGTTAACGTTTTTTATGGTCATATTGGAAATGGCCCGCAAAGAGTAGTTCCGAGGTAAATTATACCCAGTTACAGGAAATTTGCTTGGGTTCGCAGTAGTTTTCGAACTAACCGTCAGAAGATTAAATTTTGAATCCCACCGCCTTGTAATTTTAAACAGACTTCCTCTTCAGGCTGGGAAGTGATTATACAAAAAACTGCCATTAGGTATTAGATCAGTTAATGACTTTGTTTCATTTAAAAAACAACTGAAACGTTACCTTGTAGACCATCTATTTTATTCTTTGTGGGAATTTATGAATACGTCTATTTAGTAGTCTCTAAATTATAGTTTTAAGAAAAAGGTAAACAAAAGCCAATAGACTGACACACTAAAATTAATTATAGTTTTAAATTATATAATTACTTAATTTGGCTTGTCTCATCAGCGGTAGTATAGTCAGCAATACAATTCTTTTGTAAACTGACTATACAAAATGAATAATATTTTATAATGTAGTATAATGGAATATTACATTATTAAGCTATATTATTAGCCCAATTTATATGATTTAGCTCAATTTTAAGTTGTTATTTATTATTCAGCTTGAGGCTTATCTTCTTTGTGACTCTTGAGGTGACTGTTGACGTCCCTGCCCCTTGCTCTTATCCCAAGTTTCAGCACCATGTTTAAATTAATTATCCAAAGATAGGTTTAAACATAGTGAGTTGTAATGTTGAAGTAAATAATAACAATAATATTCAAACCTGTAACTGTGAGTGCTATGCTGTTGCAACCAATTTGTATGATCACAGCAAGGAAAAGAAAATTGCTATCATCATTGGGAATTTATCACCGCCCTCCAACAATTCGCCTTACTAATCCAATGCCAAAGTTGACCCGAGTCAGTACAAGATCCTCGGGTACACCTGTAGTCTGTTACGTCACGACGTCTGTGACATCGGTTCTGGTGACTGAGTTGACATTGACATCGGCTTCCTCTTGAGTAACTCTTCAGACGAACAAATGAGTTAAACACCTCCTCTTCTTCATGTCACGTGATCCAGGTGACTTCCGCATCCGCTAGACTCATCTGCTTACACATCTCCGGGTATGTTTCCTGATTTCTGTTGCGTATGATGTCAATGTTAGCTGGTTTTTACTACGAGTTTGAACTCTTAAATAGAGCTGGGTGGACTAAAGTTCCACAACGCTCTGTGTTTCTTCTTCAAAAATGAGATTACGAAGCATCGACACTCTTTGGCACTCTCTTATGTAGTTGCTGACTTTTTCTTTAGCTTTTGTTGCTGAAAGACGTTCTGTAGAAAAATACCCATAGATTTAAAGCTGGAGTTGAGACACCACGTTAAAATTCTCATTGAGTAGAGTATAATGTGCCAACATTTGTTTCAATTCTTAAGGAAAAAGGCTGAAATTGAGAATTTGTGACTTAAATCAAAACAAAGCAACCCAAAAGCCATTTTTACTGGATCGCACTAAAGGTCTTTATTTTGGCGTATCATCGTCTCAAAGCACAGCAACAAAGTGTGTTCCTTACTTACATTAGGTTTTAATGTTTTGCCAAATTTACCATTGAATGGTTTATTGAATAAAAGCACCTACTTAGTGAAGCCAAATGCTGTAAACCTAACCATTAACAAGTTTATTATAATTTAAACAGCAGCGTTTTTAGTGACTATCAATATGCTTTAAACTGCCACCGTTTTGTTTTCAATCAAGTTTTTAAAAATCATTTTGCGGCACTGTTCTCCGCCTATTACACACTTTAACCAGATACATCACTAGATTTGGTTTCAATTTAAAATCCATAGGACTTTCCACAACAACGATAACTAGGGTTGAAACTAACAAAATGTCAACAACCAATACGCAAATCTTACCTTCAAATATCAATTTCATACGAGAAACGAGTATAATGAATCGCAGATCTTGGTAAGTCTATCGCCGATCTGTTAGACAGTTCAATATAAGGGTGTAAACTTGGTTTACCATTTGTACCAACTTAAACGATATGAAGTATTGAGGTTCCGGAAATAACCTTTCATCAAGTTTTCGGATTACGGAACAAAACTATATTATAACCAGGCCGACACGCAGCTAATTACTGAAGCACCGCTTGCGCATGAGTGATTTAAATTTCCTTTGCAATTGGTTTTACTCTTCGTTCATAGACTCGCTTTGGGCTTCTGCCTGAGTACACATAGTACAGTATGTCCATTATCACGGGGTTACAAGGCTGTTATGTTGAAAAATCCCTTTTTTGGTCGCTGTTTAAAACTACACTGTAAATGTTCATCATTTTTGGTACATAGATGCATACTTCCTAAATACATATTTATTTCAAATTTCATCAAAATAATTTTTTCAACCAAAACTTGTGGGGGCCCGATTTTGCTGGTTAACGAACTTTACTGAGATATTTACAAGAGGAAAATGTGTACCAAATTTGATTAAAATTGAAAAGCACATTCGATCTGTAGAGAGTACAGTACACACATATGTATATAATTTATAAAATAATACAGTAGTACAATTTATTCCATTACACATGTAACACACAGTGAGACCCTACGACTTTACGTGTAGTATCTGTACTGAGCAACAAATCAAATGCAGTTTCGAGGTAGCCTAGTTTATACAAAAATTTGGAACGACGTAATTTAATAGTCTTGGTTGTTGAATTGAAAGGTGGTTATTGCTAGGAATTAAATAATCGATGAAAATCAACCGACAGGTTCGCTTTTTCTTAGAACGGTTACTAGGTGTATTTTGTTAAATTAATTAATACAACAGTCGTGTGGCACTTACGGCTGCTACTCCTCTGAACTGAAAAGAAAATCACGTAAAAAATGACGGTTGTTTCAAAGCCAGAAAAAAATAAAAATGTCAATGGACCAAGAGTAAAAGCGTTTCGTCGAAGAATAAGTCGTATTTCGATATTACTGCTTCGCACTGCTGAAAACTCTCAAGGAAACGATGTCGTCTACAAAATGAGTGTTGCAATCATAAAAGAAACGGCTTTCCGAACTGTGAAATATTGAATACGTTTCCTCGTACATGTTCTCCGATGAATACTACTTCAAACATGTTTGCAAAATGGTTGATTATTCAAAATCAAGATTTTAAATTAACACACATAAACATTTTGGGGTTGGGTAAAGTACAATTTAAAGCGAATGACAGTCGGAGACTCGTGCAATAACATGTTTTATGCGCTTATAGGTCAAAGAAACTAAAAGTTTTAAAAGACCTTTACCTTTAAAATTTAAATTAATGAAATCGAATAACTTATTGAAACTTTAGAGAATTCATACTATTTAGCATTCGACAACTTTACTTTTATGATCAACATTATTAATGTTATTAAGAAAGCTGTTGTAATTATTTTTCGAGACGTTGACTAAAGCTCCCTATTTTTAATTACACTCAACAAGAATGAACCGTTCCAGATAAAATTGTGTTAACTAATCCAATCATCGGTTGTAACAATTTCTTTATGATAATAGCTAGTTTTACTTTTGTTCTATAAATATTTATCAACTTTATAATTTACTCACTGCCAGTGATTTATTTAGTATTAATTCTCGTAATAACTTAAATCTAGTCGGTTAAAATATGAAAGAGCCTAAAGTTGCTTGACTTTGGCTATTGTTTTTCTAGCAAATTCTGGTAATGATATTGACCATTTCTTCAGGAGTAGGGTGTTATCATAGCAACTAGAAATTTGTAAAGTAATTGAAACAGTCTGAAGACAAAACTTTTGTCACCAAGACAAGAAAAAGGGGATTAAAACACCAACATTTCTTTAAGAAGTTTCAAGTAAACAAACCAATGTTATTGAAACATCAAAAGAAAACAACTGACTGAAATAACCGTTGAAGCAAGAAAAGAAAGACAAAGTTGGATCATTCAATCTCATCATTGGCTTGTTTGCAACTTTTGCTTGGTTTAGCTAATGTTTATGTTGTTTATTTGTTCACATTTATCTTAACTCGAGTAAAATCCTTTAAGCGAAAACCTTTCGTAAAACATTATACGCTTTTATTTTAACTATATATTCATTAGGTTAAAAAATGAGTTTAATATTGAAATATCTTACTTCCACCTTCTAAAATATGGGATTGTTGAATATATAACTATTGAGAATGTATCGAATCAGCGATGTAACATTTCACACATCTTAGCAGTTCATTACGTAATACGTATACCCATTTTCTTTATCACTCAAGAATAATAATGACTGAAATTCATATTAAAGAGTTTTGAGTTTTGTTATTGTCTCAAGATAATTTATCCCTGTTAACTGTTTGCTTGCCCCCTTAACAATGATTAAATAATATAAGGTGTGATATTCAGAGGTACGAGTTTTGGTTCGTGCCACGTGACATCATTTAATTCTAACATGCCCTCAACTACGTTTTAACTTAAGACCCAAAGATGAACTAAATGAAACCAAACAAGAAACCATTTTCAAAGCTTGAATCCTTCATACTTAAGATAATTACAGATTAATATCAGTACATGTATAACTCTCTAATAATTTACAAACTTATCTGTATAAATCAACTGACTATCATGTGACGAATAATGTCTGTTAATGAACAGCGACGTTTTGATTCTGCTTGTGCATTACATACTCGTGTTTCGTGTTTGCAAAGATAAAACAAACAATCATTGCACTTTCAATTTTGGATTACAAAAGTTGAAATGTAAATGTAAACCCAAAACTAATTTAAACCCTGATTAGAACCACAACAAGAAAGTTATTTAAACAACATCCTTCGCCTCCTATAAACAGACTCATCTAGGAACATTACCCATCTTATCAGAAGTGATAAAACAAGAAATGACCACTCAGCACTCAGAAGACAGAATATCATCACAAGAGCATACAAAGCGAGGAAACAACAACAACGACGTGAGAACAAGATTCTCTCACGTCGTAAATCTGAGGAAATCCGTTACTCGAGAATGGCAGTTTGATGTTTGCCAATTATCTCACAGCCAAGGTCACACAGTTCAGATACTACAGTGCAGACACTTTGAAACAGCTGTAGGATATGTGCTTGTTGAATGCAGGTAGAATGTTGCAGTGTGCACAAGCATGTATGTGTATGTGCCCTTCATGTTTCAGATAGCTGTTAATAAGTGCAAATAACTATCATTGTGCAAGATGTAAAATCCGTTGTGTTAAAAGCAAGTAAAAAACATAGCTACAAGCACTACCAGGAATCCTACTGAAATTTTGACCATGAAGTGCTCTTTTTGGACCCTTGTAACCACTTGTACAGGTTTTTTTCCAAATTTTCACTAGTTGTGACCTTTGGGGGTGGGGGTTCCCAAAATGGGGTTTTAGCCCATATAAAACTGCATTTATGATTATATTTCGATGAAACTCAGTGTACACGTTTGCTGTTCTGAATTCATAATCATAATAACCTTTACTGTCTAAACAAAGAAAAAAGCACAATAGCTAAAAATAAAGAATAAACAAAGGAAATTTTGTAAATTCACCATAAAGCTCAACAAATATGTTTGCTGACAGAAATGTAATGTATTGATCATCAAGGGATAAACAACAATAATTGCCGAAGCAATATAGGTTGTCAATAAATAAAAGCCTTCAACTATAAAATTGTGCAAAGAAAGATTCATCCAGGAAGATATATTTCAAGAAAATCTATAATCTAATAACACTTGTATTGCCTTTATGATAGCAGCTTTAGACGTGGCTTCAGAAAACCCGACGACTGTAGTCTATACGGACATGAAAATGAGAATTTTGCAAATTAGTTTATAGAAAAACCTTGCGTTGACTTTGAAAACGCGCATTTCAGTAGCTTTACAAGGGTTTGCAATCTAACAAACACTGCTCTCGTGAGATTATGATGTGACTTTTATTATGTATGTATCATTAATTGTACATAATGTCAAACAGATTATTTAGGGCCAGTTAAAACCACATTTGTTGAAATTCCACTATTAAATTGGGCTTTCAAAGCTCCTTTACATGTTTTAAGTTTTTTATCTTCCGAAATAAAATAAAACTCAGAAAATCACTCTGTTTTAACTGAGTGTTCCACTCTGTTTTAAAGAATATATTGAACTTTAATTAAGCCCATGAAGGGTTTCATGAATTCCACCCATAGTCTTTGTAATTCATTTCCCTTTCAGTACGAAATGTTCTCAAAATATTGTGAATTGTGCCAGTGACTCTTGGAATAACAGCTGTTGCAGCCGTGACTGTGTCACAGTTATAAACAATCAGTTCCAAGATATGGAACCGTGAACTGGAACTGTTTAGATTAGTAATGAAGTTATCAATGTTCACCACAGTTCTGGTCGGTCAACTCGGAGATCTGGAACATCAAGATTTTACAACTAGGTTTATATAACAAACAGTAAGAACTTTGATTGCGAATACATTTTAAGTAGGCAACTAAAGACTTAGGCTACAATATTGTTAAGGACGGTTTTCATAGTTTTTTTGTAGCAGGAAAAGAACTACAAGCTGTTTTGAGTTCTAGAATCAATGCAATAATATTTCAACGTGACAAATTTACCATCGTTATCAACAATCTTCAACCAAAGAATTTAAGATGTTATCTTATGTTGCCCCACGCATATTTAATAAATTATCAAGGAAAATGTGATTGGAAAATAAGCCATATAAGTTAACCTTTTTTACTATCGAATATCTTTTAGAAAGAGTGTGTTACTCCTGTGATGAGTTCTTGTTATAAGAGTAGGCTAAAATATCGTAAAAATACAATTTTTAAAACACATTTAAGAAAGAAATTTTTGTTGTTTTATGTTTTCTTTTCTTTCAATAAGCTTAAGATGTATACAGCGCATGGATGATACCACATAGCTCAGGGAAGGAAATCAACATAATTAGGCAGCGCACGCACAGAATGCGCTGCTAGCGTTGCCGTCTCTCTCCACCTTGAGTCCACGTGCTCAAGCTTTTCCGATGTCAATGACTTAAATGTGACCAAATCGTGCGATTTTCCAGAATGAACGAGCTTGCTCGTGTGTCAGTGACTCTACTTGAGACTGAAAAAAATTCCCTCACAGCACTATCTGTGCTTGGGCTGCCGCAGCTATGTTGATTTTGTTGTCTCAGCCGTGTGGCATCCATGCGCTATCTACCTTCCCCAACATAATATTTGGTGAGACCGACCATCATTGTATATGCTATAATATTAAATAACATAAATATAACATGCATAATTTATTTAAAGCCTAAGTGACATATGTATTACGATTGTAAATTATCATTAAATACAGAATAAATAATTTGAATTAATTGAAAAGACTGACAGTTAGATGAAGAATTCGGTCAGCTCTTCGAGCCTATAAAGCCCAACCTTGTCCATTGCGCTAAGGTAACAAATACCTACTTAGTACTTGCCGTTACTTCCGCTAGATGTCGTGAAATAACCAAGTTGCAAACTGCTCTCCATCTTCATTGTTCCATCCCGTTACTTCCTGCCAAGTCTTGGACAAGTTACTGCATTCACTCTTCCTTTAAACTGTTAAACAAGCCTTTATTGCATCTATTACTTGCCGTTACTTCCGCTAGATGTCGTGAAAGTACCTGCAAATATACTCCATCTTCATTGTTCCATCCGTTACTTCCTGCCAAGTCTTGGACAAGTTACTGCTGTTCACTCTTCCTCTAAACTGTTAAACAAGCCTTTATTTGGTATCTATTACTTGCGACTTACGGTCTGTGTTTTCGATAAACTATTGTTGAAGGATTGTATGCACGTTTCTTTACATGCATTTTTATATGAATACTTTGAAAGTAAGCCAAACTACTGGAGGACCATTCAAAAGGACCTTATCAGTAGATCCTCGTCCGAAACATGGCTTTAGTATAGATTATTTTATGTAAGGTGAGTTTCGGAAGCTACCAACACACATAACCAAAGAACTTCCACAGTTTCATTTAATACAATTTCAAACTAAATTAACACGGACTAAAAACCTTAGTTAATAACAAAAACGCTAATTAAGAGTAAAGTAGTTCAACTTTATACATGACTAAACCAGAAAAAAGGGACTGTCCATAAATTGGTAGAGACAAACAATGGTAAATCGTACTGATAGTTAAGGTAATTCGGTAGAAATACAAAATACAATTCCCTCCAAGAGAGAGAATTGGATAAGGAATTATTGGATTAAGATAAAGCCATATTTTATGGACGGAGAAGGAATCCACATCTCATTTAGATAATGGCCCATTCATCTTCTGTTGTTTATTAGGTGGTTTTATTTCTGTTTTGGCATTTCACCAAATGTTCGTCCTTACTTTGTAATTTTAATTTAATACCAAAGCTTAATTATTTAAAAGGAATCATCAAAATAATTCACTATTAGGACAACAATTCCTTTTAGGCAGTTGTATGTGTTTATAAAAGTTGGGCCCCAACAAGAAAATACAAATTTAACTGGAACGCAAATACTGCAAGTAAGAAGCTTACTCTAGAGCCGGGCTGGAAGGTATAATGCTTACGGGAAAGCCAGTTTACATAAATGGACTTCAGAGAGCCGTACAGTGTACAGGTAAGTAAAAACCCTTGTAAGGGAAAGAGCATTGCTACCAACGTGTTGTAAACTTTTACTGACTACTGTTAGTTCAACTTGATGTTGATATTCTGAATTATTCAATACTATTCTTCATAATCGCGGCAGTTACGGCCTTAATCTCTTCAAGTGCCAAGTCCCGAACAGGTCACGACCTCAGGACTATTTTACGTTATTGTTTCTTCTTTTTTCTTTGCAAACTACGTTATTTATTCGCTAGTTTTAAGTTTGTTGTATTAAACTCTGTTAAATTGTATTATTTTATTATTTGAAAAGAAACAATAAACGTTATTCATTCATTTAATCATTTAAAAGCGGCAGGTTTCACACAAAAAGACATTTATGATGGACACTCATTCAGACAAAAAGGGTTTGATTGGGAAGTTGGTCAGAGGGAAGTTGGTCATAGGGAAGTTACTAAAAGGAGAGGAGCTTGTACTGATGAAAGAAAGGAGCTCATGCCAAAAGAATGAAGCAAGTCTGGGCACAAAAAGATAGCGTGAATTATTCATAACAAGTTTTTGAAAATTTGTTTAGGGTATTTTAGCTGTTTTTGGTCGTATTTTAACAACGTCACTTTTTAAATTGACTGATATTATTCAAGCCCGTTGGTAATATGAGGAGTGGTTCAACGACTGGTAATGCACCGTACCAGAGAGTGGTTTTGCTGAAATTTTGCTTACAGAGGACTAGGGAAACCCATACGAACGACTAGGGAGGCTCTTTATGAAAATTTAAAAATAAAATGAGACCGCAAAAGGTTAATATACCGGATGGCACCTACTTAAAATCTAAACTGTACATAGGCTTCTACGGAAAATTAAGAAAACTGAAGTAAAATAAAAATCAAATAAAAATGTTGATATATTCGTATGAATAATAATAACACGTCTTTATTGGCTTTTACAAAAGGCGAAGTTAGGGCTTAAAAGCCCTTTCTACCACTTAACCTCAACAAAAAATATATATAAAAACAACTATAACTATGTACAAACTAAATATAAATATGAATCCAAATGCTCTAAGCGTTATTTATTATATACTGTATCAAGAGAATAAAGTTAATGAACTTGACTTCCCCTTTCGTAAGCTATTTTATATATAACGTCGAATAAGATATAAATCACACGAGTAATTTAGTCGACTGGAATGAATGTAATGTAATAATGCCGCAGGCAAAAGCGATCAGGAATTATCGGTTAGAGATAAAGCCATATTTTATGGACAGGAAAGGAATTCACGTCTCATTTATATAATGGACCGTTAACCTTATGCAGTTTATACGATAATTTCATTGTGGCAATGCGATAAACTATTGTTGAAGATTGTATGCACGTTTCTTTACATGCATTTTTATATGAATACTTTGAAAGTAAGTCAAACTACTGGAGGATCATTCAAAAGGACCTTATCAGTAGATCCTCGTCCGAAACATGGCTTTAGTATAGAACATTTTTGGTAAGGTGAGTTTCGGAAGCTACCAACACACATAACCAAAGAACTTCCACAGTTTCATTTAATACAATTTCAAACTAAATTAACACGGACTAAAAACCTTAATTAATAACAAAAACGCTAATTAAGAGTAAAGTAGTTCAACTTTATACATGACTAAACCAGAAAAAGGGACTGTCCATAAGATGGTAGAGACAAACAATGGTAAATCGTACTGATAGTTAAGGTAATTCGGTAGAAATACAAAATACAATTTCCTCAAGAGAGAATTGGATAAGGAATTATTGGATTAAGATAAAGCCATATTTTATGGACGGAAGGAATCATCTCATTTAGATAATGGTCCATTCATCTTCTGTTGTTTATTAGGTGGTTTTATTTCTGTTTTGGCATTTCACCAAATGTTCGTCCTTACTTTGTAATTTTAATTTAATACCAAAGGTGAATTATTTAAAAGGAACCATCAAAATAATTCACTATTAGGACAACAATTCCAGGCAGTGTGTTTATAAAAGTTGGAAGGGTTGCTTTAATGCTTTGCCCCACACAAGAAAATACAAATTTAACTGGAACACAAATACTGCAAGTAAGAAGCTTACTCTAGAGCCGGGCTGGAAGGTATAATGCTTACGGGAAAGCCAGTTTACATAAATGGACTTCAGAGAGCCGTACAGTGTACAGGTAAGTAAAAACCCTTGTAAGGGAAAGAGCAATGCTACCGACGTGTTGTAAACTTTTACTGACTACTGTTTGTTCAACTTGATGTTGATATTCTGAATTATTCAATACTATTCTTCATAATCGCGGCAGTTACGGCCTAAATCTCTTCAAGTGCCAAGTCCCAAACAGGTCACGACCTCAGGACTATTTTACGTTATTGTTTCTTCTTTTTCTTTGCAAACTACGTTATTTATTCGCTAGTTTTAAGTTTGTTGTATTAAACTCTGTTAAATTGTATTATTTGACTAATTAAAAGAAACAATAACCGTTATTCATTCATTCAATCATTTAAAAGCGGCAGGTTTCACACAAACAGACATTTATGATGGACATACATTCAGACAAAAAGGGTTTGATTGGGAAGTTGGTCAGAGGGAAGTTACTAAAAGGAGAGGAGTGACCTGTACTGATGAAAGAAAGGAGCTCATGCCAAAAGAATGGGCACAAAAGATAGCGTGAATTATTCATAACAAATTTTTGAAAATTTGTTTAGGATTTTAGTTTAGTCGTATTTTAACAACGTCACAAATTGACTGATATTATTCAAGCCCATTGATAATATGAGGAGTGGTTCAACGACTGGTAATGCACCGTACCAGAGCGGTTTTGCTGAAATTTTGCTTACAGAGGACTAGGGAAACCCATACGAACGACTAGGGAGGCTTTTTACGAAAATTTAAAAATAAAATGAGACCGCAAAGGGTTAATATACCGGATGGCACCTACTTAAAATCTAAACTGTACATAGGCTCCTACGGAAAATTAAGAAATTAAAAATAAAATGTTGATATATTCGTATGAATAATAATAACACGTCTTTATTGGCTTTTACAAAGGCGAAGTTAGGGCTTAAAAGCCCTTTCTACCACTTAACCTCAACAAAAAATATATATAAAAACAACTATAACTATGTACAAACTAAATATAAATATGAATCAAATGCTCTAAGCGTTATTTATTATATACTGTATCAAGAGAATAAAGTTAATGAACTTGACTTCCCCTTTCGTAAGCTATTTTATATAACGTCGAAAAGCTGAGCGAATAAGATATAAATCACACGAGTAATTTAGTCGACTGGAATGAATGTAATGTAATAATGCCGCAGGCAAAAGCGATCAGGAATTATCGGTTAGAGATAAAGCCATATTTTATGGACAGGAAAGGAATTCACGTCTCATTTATATAATGGACCGTTAACCTTATGCAGTTTATACGATAATTTCATTGTGGCAATGCTATAAAATAGTGTATAAACTTAGTAGCTGCACTGTTTTTCGTAGTATTTACTTATGTACTTGTATTAAAACAATAAAACTGTCGTTCGACTTGAAGGTAAATTACAAAACCCTTTGGTCAGGAGTTCCAAAAGTCTTCTTAATTATTAAAACGTAATTTTGAAGTGAACCAACTCCCAGTTAATTTTAAATATTAGATTAATTTAATAATTGTTACTTCAGTTTTTGTCAATATAGTATTGCTGAAGGTGGTTTCGTATTTTAGACGAAGGAATTTCGTCTAAATTAAAATATAAAAATGAAACCTTCTTCTGTTTTATTGGAAATTCGTTAAGATTAGCCGTAGCACTTGTGGCTACGTGTCGGGTTTGTTTTTTATCTAAGCTAGTCAAGCAAGTGCGTATACATTTGTCACTTTCTATTTTAGTATATTATCATCCGAAGATGCAAAGTAAAACTCAGTGAATACCGTTTTGAAATCACGTGAAAGTCGGTTTTTGAAGTTGGTTTTTGACGATGGCACAATTTCTGAGACTAAAATATTATTACGAAAGTTGTCTATCGTTTTTAAATGAATAAAAGAACACGACGTTCTTTTTGGCTGCCTCTTATCAAAAATGAACCCACGCGTAAACATGATTTTCGTCTTATCTTTCAGCTGGAAATAGCAAAAAAACTCATAGCATGGTATCAAGGACTCAACATAGGCTACACAAACCTAACTAGTATAAGATAAACCTAACATACTCTATAATAATTTGCCACTAAAATAGCAAGACGATGTTAAATGTTTATAATGTCAAAGTTTATGTGAAGCCTAATATATTGTTACGGTACTACTTAGTTTATATCTTAGTAGATTAATATGTTAAGTATAGAACTGTTGAATTTAGTACTTTTAATCTCTCAAACAAATCGTAGCTTTCGACATAATTATTCGTACAGTAAAAAGAAAAAAAGAAAAATCCAAATAGCCTATAAAGTGAACGGTGCTGGTGAAAATACAACAGATTGTTCAATTATTGAGTAATTGACAAATAACCAAGTGAGTACAGTAACAAATGGCCTGTCAGTTGCAGGTATCAGTGAAGCTGTGGCCCCGAGTAATGAACAATATTAATGTATTGTTTTGCATTGATTCAACAAATACTTGGTAGTCGGCCCGTCTATACGAGTATGTAACAGTTGTAACAGTGGCTAGTTATAGTTCCTCTGCCAACAGCCCAGGCTGCGCCACTGCTCTCCAGTAAACTCTCGTAGTACAAAGTGTCACCGTATGGTAGCACCACTGCGCTACATTTACCAGTGCTATAGTAATATAACATGAATTCTTTCCATTTTTTCAGATTCTAGTTGTCTATTTATTGGTCCGTCGACAGCCAGTATTGAATTGATTTTTCCGTTTAATAAATCTTCAATTCGACTAAATTTTGTTATATCTTTTAAAAAATAAAAGAAACCTTATTGATAAAGTTTAGTTATCCTGCACAACCACTAAACCCTAAGTGGGCTATATATTGCCCAAGTATACCTTGCTTTTATTTTAGGCCCAACTAAGTCTTCATTGAAAATAAAATGTAAACGGTTTTCATCAAGTATTTATATAAAGATCAAATTGTTGTTGTATAAAAAAGTTTGATTTATAGCTTTACGACATAAAATGCTATATGAAAAATAATTAGACCTGAAATACAATCTCTGAGCTAAAAATTGTAATTTTAACTATAGTAACAATTTATTATTCAAAACTAGTTGGCTTCACAACTTCTTTTTCAATAAAAATAACACTATTTTCAACTTGAAATTATGTTTCTTTCTCTGACAGAAACCCTCTTTGGTTTACAATAAAATAACAATATCATTGTTATTTATTATTATTGTTATTTATTATAATCTGAAGAAGGTTTCTGTCAGAGACAGAAATTGAATTTCAAATTAAAATAGTTTTTTTTTATTAAAAAAGAAGGTGTGAAGCCAACTAGCTTTCAATAATGAATAGCTGAAGGTGGCTTTCTGAATATCAGACTTCAGAAATTGGGATAAAATAATTAAACAGAAATTACTTTAAAACGGTAAGTTCTAGAGCGCCAGGAGTTGTCTTGATCAGTTGAGAAAGTAAGGGTGAACTTTGTATTCAATTATGGTATAGCTACAATTATATAGATACTCTACAGTAAATGCAAAACTTTGAATGGCCACCATTTTGAAATGGACTGTCCGTTATAGCTTGCTAACGAACCTTTCTACGAAGTTTCGTTCTATTTGGCAAGAGAAATGAATAGCTATTTTTTTCAAAGAAAGTTCGCTAAAACTCGTTGTAATAAAGTGACTTGCTAAAGAAGAGAGACATTGATGAGACAAAACCTCATTACTTGGCTAGTAGTAAAGGATATCTTAACACAAGTGCATTAAGGACACCAAACCATTAAGGTAACAGCTTTAGCCTGGGTCCGACACAGGACATTAAGTAACTCTGACCTTTTTACCACTTTCAACCCCTTACTAGTAAAGGTGTATACAAATGTATTTAAAACCCTTGTGGTGTTAAACATATACCCTTGTTGTTGTAAAAATATTGTTGTTGATTTTCAACTATGGAAATAATACATCCAGAGTATGATTGCATGATTCATTTTTAAACATGAGTTATAAATTCGGTTGTTAAAACCGATGTGTTTTTTGCAAAAATTGACTTCAGAGTTCTATAAAAACAAACAACATAGGGTTTAAAAAATATTTATTTTTCAAAAGGTTGGGGGAGGGACATTTAAAACTCACCCTGTATAGTGATTTAATGTTTAGACCGAATCGGGCTTGAACCCGGGTCTCTGACTTGCCGCGTGATTATGTCCCAGTTCGGGCTAAATATTGTGTCTTCAAATTTCTTTAGTAATAAGTTAGCCAATTAGCGTGTATACTAATTAAGAATTAAATTACTAAATACATTTGAAAATAAAAAGATTTGGACCGAACCGGCATTTGAACCCCGGTTATAGTCTTAGTCATTTATTTTCATCATTTCCATCTATTTACTTTGATTGTGATTTTTCAAATTATAATACTTAATTTAATTAGTATGCAGTCAAAGAATATTAAATGATAAAACACCCATCTGTGCAGGGTCTTATATACTGATTTATATATTTAGTAGATGACAACGAAGATTTGGATTCTAAATAAATCGTTAATGTTAAAAGTAAGCCTTTGATTGAGTTAAAGAACATTCTTAATATATCCAATATCCTAGATAGAGGTTTAACATTAAACCCCAACATTACTCGGTGAGGATGAGGATAGGTGTTTGTGAGAGAGCTGGTAATGTTGTTCGGACATCCACTAACACCCTTACACCACATTACACCCCCGCTCTTTACACCCTCGCAGTGGGTAATCCGGTGAAAGGGTGTAACACTCTCGCTTTTTACGCAGCTTCGGTTATATTATACTATCTGTAAAACGCTATCATTAGTGTGGATTTTACTTGAAAATGAAATGAATATTTTGCTGTTTAGTAGACATAAAAACTGGGTAACTTGGCACAGAAAAGTAAGTTTTTGTGGCAAGTGGTAAATTAAAACAAATAATTACCCTGTTCAGATTATTTGTTCCATTTACTGCAACGGTTATGTGTTTAATGTCCCCGTATATTTGAGATCATGGGTTAGATCTTTTTTGAAGAAGGCAGTGGAGAAAAACTATAAGCAAACTATACAAAAAACAATATATTATCAGCTACAAAATTAATAGACATAGTTTTTTTTTAATTTCGTGAAACGCGCCTTCTATATTTCCAGTACAATATTGTGTAAACGCTAAGCGTGCGAAGTAGTGGCCGTGACTTTGAATTTCATCTCACAAGAACAATGTAAATTATGAATTTTCTTTTTATGCATTAAATGTTTTAGTGAATCCGCTGTGCCGAATCTTCATTTTCTCATCTACAACATCGTGACATAAATCTAAAAATTGATAACACTTTGTAATTGAATTGATCGTTTTGACTGTTGAATTAAAGAGAATTCTTAAATAGTGGTCAGGGGAGTCACTGCCGTACATCGTCTACTTTCATATAACACATTTCAAAAAGATCTGATAAGGCTGCAGTGGTGAAGTCTCTCAAGAAAATTCTTCTTTTTACTTTGCTTTATGGGACAAAACACAACATGGCCGACAGGTACTGTGCACTCTTAATACAGAAAATGTATTATGTATCGAGTTTGTATTGCGAGTTATTTACATGCAGGCACCGGTCTGCCACTTAGAAGAAAAACCAGAAAACTAATTAGAAGGCATATTATCTCAAATTTACAATCATGGTTAATAGGTATACATACTTACACACTTAACAATAATCACAGAATTATTCTGCGATGAAAACAAAAGAATATACAAGCTAGACATCATTGATCATCTTTCAAGCAAAGTAATTGTGCTAACCGAGGGAACATTCTCGTATGCTGGACAACAGTGACGTCATCAGTACACAGATAATCAACTGATCAGCTGTTCAATGAGCTGTCAAACTCAGCTGTGTCAGGTGACAGGACAACTGGAGTGGAACGGCTGTTTGGATGTGAAGGGGGGACTGGAGAGACAGCTGATTCCCCGAGAGACATGCTCAGTCGATTGTCTGACGGATTTATTAAGTAATTGATAGCTTAATTGGAATTCGTGGGGGTAAGAAAGTTCTGTTCCGGTTCTAATTATTCACAAAGACCGAGAAATACTATTTAAATACTTAGATTGTAGTTCTGCGAACAGTAGACCTCGCAGAATATTCTTTACATTTCTAGGGAGCTATAATGCACGGAAATCGTCAATCAGTTGTATACTAAAACTTTCCACTCGAATACATCTAGATTACTTTCAAGTTTCAAACATACATAAATGCCTTTACGCTGCTCATTTATTACAAGCGTATCTCACTGCCTGCCAGGTTTCTTCTAACGCGTTCTCCCAGTTGTGTGCTTCAAACTCATCGGTGCTGTGGAAAGCTTTTACAGTTAGGATAACAAAGGAGTTATAACGCAGCGTTAAAGCTGACTGACGATGCATAACTCGCTGCACAACTCCAATCGGTGCAGAAGGTTGAGCTGAATTTAAGATTTCATTTTACTAATGTTATGGTGGTTCTTACGCAAGCAGCAACAGTTTTATTACAACTATGAACTCCTTTGTTTCCAGATATGGCTGGTGCTAGCAGCGGTCTTGGTAGAAACTCGGAACAGCGATGGACTTCTCTACAGAAAAGCTCGCAGCGACCAATACTACATGTCCAGATACGGGAAGAACTTCGGAAGCTCTGCCCCAGGAGCGGGCTCATGGGACATGCGTGGAGGGTTAACTCGTTCCACTGGGATTCCCAAAAGGAGCCACTGGGGCGTCCTCCTTGTACAAGGTGTGGATCAGCAGCCGCAAGAGATCCCGAGTACAGAGGCAACGGCTATGACAACCTCAGCCCAGAATGGTCACAAAGGATGATGGAACTGGCTAAGAAGAAAGGGTGGGCACGAGACCCGGGGTGGGGGACAGGTCAGGAGAAGTGGGGTAGTCAACCTGGAGGAACGTGGACAGGAAGTATAAAACAAGTAGATCCTGCCTGGAGTGGCCCACAGCAACAAGGCTCTTGGGGTGGAGGTCATTCGCAGCTCGGAGGAGGAGGGGGAGGAGGAGGGGGTTGGAGTCAAGGAGGAAGTAGCGGCTGGGGGCAAGGAGGTGGAGGTGGCTGGGGACAGGGAGGTGGAGGTGGGAGTCAAGCCCCAGCAGGACCATGGAGTGGGATGGGTGGGGGTGGACAATGGGGCAGAGTGAATGGTGGTTCCGGGCAATGGGGAACTACTGGGTCAGGAGGTTGGTCACAAGGTTCAACTGGGTATGGAAGCGGAGGTGCCTCCAGTTGGGGAGGTAGACCACCAACTGGTGGAGGAAAGTGGGATGAATCCACTAGAGTAACTGGGGGAGTCTTAAACTGGATAGGAGGACCTTCTGGAGATCCTCACCACAGCCTTGATAAAGGAGGTTGGGGAAGTACAGGATCTGGTTGGAGCAGTGGCGCGGGAGGTGGAGGTGGTGGAGTTCCAAGTGGATGGGGTGGGAATAGAGGTGGAGGTTCTTACGCGTCAGGCTGGAGTTACAACCAACCCAAAAATCCTCCATCTTGGAATAGTAACGGCCCTCCTTCTCAGTGGGGATATAGTAAGCCAAGAGACCCAATATCAGCTCAATGGGACTTAATGCGGCCTGGGAACCCTGGATGGAATCAAGGTGGAGAAGGAGGTGGTTGGAGCCAAGGGAGTAGTGGTGGCTGGGGGCAGGGAGGAGGTGGAGCTGGTGGAGGTTGGGGGCCGGCTGGGTCTGGGTCCTGGAACAAAGGAAACTCACAATGGTCCAACCCACCAACAGCCCCAGGATGGAGTCGAGCCCCTGAAGGTGACTGGTCTAAAGGAGGAGGAAGTCAAGGTCAGTCAGGTTGGAGCCAAGGAGGATCGCATGGAGGTTCAAGCTGGAACCAAGGAGGATCGTTAGGGTGGTCTCAACCCCCTGAGAGCTGGGGACAAAGCCCAGCTCCATCGAGACCAGGATGGACATCAGGACAAACCCCAGGATGGGCTCAACCTCCTACTGCACCAGGAGGATGGAGCTCGGGAGGATCTAAAGGGCAAAGTTGGGGAAGTCAGCCTAGTGGAGGGTGGGATCGGGGTTCTTCACCAAGTTGGGGTCAAGGAGGTTCAGGACAAAGTTGGAATCAGGGAGGGCAAGGATGGAGCCAAAAGCCTCAGGGATGGGGTCAGCCACCCTCTGGGTCTGGTTGGAGCCAAGGAGGTCCTTCTTCCGATCCTGCCTGGGGCCATGGAGGAAGTGGATCATGGGGACAAGGTCCTTCGGCTGGCGGAGGAAGTCATGGGGGATCATGGAACCAGGGCCCTCACGATGTAGGACACCACGGGGCTCATGACAAGCCAGAGAGCTCCAAGTGGAACTACGGCGTGCCCACTCCTGCACCCAGACCCAGCTGGAGCTACAACCAACCCGGCTGGGCATCCGGGAGCCATGGGCACAAGGAGTGAGTATCTCGTTGCCTCCCCAACAAAACGTGATATCACAAGGTTTAACTACCTGTATTCCCAAACAATCAAAGAACAAGCTTAAGCTGCCTTTGTGTTACAAACAAGCTTAAGTTGTGTCAAAAAATGTTAATAAAAAGAAACATATTATAAAACTATATTGAATGTTTGTGTCGGCGCATTTGTTAAAAGAGTTCCGATCTCAAGCAATATTGCTTATTGTCACAGAACTGGGACTGTTGAAATTGGCAAGACATTGAAAACTGACAAACATTTATTCTGTTTCCTTCCGAAGCTCCAATATCCGCTGAGCATTTGTAAACATGTCACTGGGGTTCTGTTGGAAAATCCATATAAGAGACTTTTTGTGCAGCTCTTTTGGCTCTAAAAGTGGTAGTTATTTCCAATTTGTCTTTATAAAAAAAGGTAAAAATATGAGCATACAGGTTTTTTGTGTCCAAAAGGTTTAGTGTGTAGTTTTTATTTTTTTTATCCTAGCTATAGATAGTGGAACGAAAATCTATTGAATTATTTCTATTGGACAGTATGCAAACACTAGTAGACTATTTTATAAATTATTAAATTTATAATTTATTTAATTTGTTCTATGCACCACAATGCCTGGGGAAGGTGGAGGCAAGGGAATCAGGACTTTTTTGGGTTCTGTCAAGGACAGAGTGTTCACAAATAAGGTTCAAGACAATGAGAAATGTAAGAGATGAGTTCAAGAGGTTATTGGAAACCTAACTCCAGCAATGCTCAGAAACCCTGGTGTGAGGTTGAATTTAGACTACAAACCGTGCGTCCTAACCACGGAAAGCACGTGGAAATGGTTTAGTTTTCCTGCAAATTACTTGTAAAATTACTGTAAATTACTTGTGTTAGTAATCAAATTATTTTATCACTCAATTCCGAAATGTGCCCGACAATTTATAACTATTCTGTATATTTCATGATGGCTATCTGACGTTGCAACGAAATGGCCAGTTAAAATGGAATCTTATTTGAAAACAACCCATTTAACTTGAAATCAATTTAAAACATACTCATTTCCAGATACGCACCACTAAAAGACAAATAGGTTTTTGCATAAATATCAACAATCTTCCTTCTAATATCATTCAAGTGGTTGGTCGTCCAGCCCGGAACAGTCTGTTTGTTTTGCATTAGCAGTCCAACTGTTTGTTCAAGTTGTCTGTTGATGAACAGTTTAACTGTTTGTGTAACGTCATCTATATTCTGTGCAGTCTACGTCAACTCTCCACAATGGTGATCAAACTTAGCTATTTAATTAATTGTAAACAAACCATTGTGTACTGTATCCGTTGTCTTGGCAAATAGTTGTGTTTGTGCTGAGGGAGTTTAGCGGGGATACTCTGTTCTTTTGACGTTCTTAGCTATAACGTCCAATTGTTTGTTTAGAATAGATTTCGATTTTTTACATCAAAAAGAAAACAATGCATACAAACAATAATGAAATATGTTTAAATAACAATTTGTTTCATTCCGGTTATTTCAGGAAAACGCCACTAATAGGGTATCATAACGTAAGAAACGTGCACAAGAAAATGAATCTTCGGTTGCCTCAGTTGTACTGTGGGGTCGCTCATACCTACGACCGGGAAATAGATCAACGAGTTGAAAGGCTTGGCTCACTACAACGGTTTATTGTGAACTCCGAATAAATTACGGGGAGTGGCCAGGGTAAAAGGCTGTTACTTCAGCGTTGGGAATTGCATTTAGTTTATTTTAGTTCCTATTTTCGGTCTGTAGCCTATAAAGTATAAACCATCAGTTTTCGCAGTGGAATACCACCTAGTGAATATGACTTCCAATATTAAAATAAAATATACAACCTAAGACAAATTAAAACTCAAAAGGCTTTATGCTAAACATGTTCGTGTTTCAAATCTTTCTTTGTTGCTTGGAAACGTCACTGCTTGGATGTGCTTATTCTCTTCTTCTACACCAAACGGTCTTCTGTCACGCACACCCCAACCTAATGCCTGACCACTTTCAGTGACTGTCCCCCGGACCACGCTCACGGACATGACTCTCACGACCACGGACATGACTCTCACGGTCACGGGCATGACTCCTCACGTCGTGGCAGCGCTGGTAGCGGTGGATACTATGCAGAGGACGAAAGAGGCAGCTACCCTTCCAGCTCAGAGCATGATTCGAGGTTAGTGTCAGTTGCATCAGTTGAACAGGTTTGAAGAAGTCTTCAACTTCTACTTAAAAGTGAGTTGCGCTCTCAGTAAACCTAAACTAGACCCGAACACAAAAGTGCAAATAGATTACGTCCGAAGGTATCCTGGCTTTGGGAGAAAAGTTGTTTTTTGTTCCCAAAATTAACCAACTCACACCAAAACGCAAAGATCGAAACCTTGTTTCAGTTACAAAAGAATTCACGGAAGATTTATCAACGCTGTGAAAACTTACACTGTCGCAAAAACCTCTCTCAAGAACAACTTGTCGTGGTTGATAAAAAAAACGCTACGAACAGCAACTGACAAACAAATCTAACCAGACATAGACCACGAACGCGTCGAAGACCCCCTTAGGGTTGCTGATGAACTCAACAGCTTCTTTGTTCCGGTCAAAGCTCAAAAGGTACCCACGTTTTCAAGAAGTTACCCCGTTTTCAGGATAAAACTACCGTCCAATTTCAAGTTTTCCAACTTTCAGACAAGTTTTTGAAGGCTCGATCGTTAGGCTCGTGAATCGTGTTGAAAAGCAAAACCTTCTATCAACAAACAAGATCATTGTCCGAAGTGGCAAATCAATGATAGACTAGGTCGTTCATATAGACGATGCAAGGGAAACTTAAGGGTCCATGTCAGAGAAAGGGTGAGTTCCTCCGCCCAAGAAACACACGACACTGCGCATGTAACAACTGGCGAAACAACGGTCTTTCTTTCAACTTATGCGGCCTAACTGTCAAACCAAACACTTGCAAGCGTTTACGACAGCCCGTTGTTCACCTTTCAAAATAATGTTTACGTTAATCAACATTATATATTTGGAAACTAAAGGAGTTTTCCTACATGTGTATAGAGGCCGATTTCTCACAAGTTGTTAAATACATTCACAAGTACACACACGGTTTCCCGTTTAATTTAGAAAACAATCTTTATTCACGTGTTGAAAAAACTCCTCTAGTTTTTAAATATATCAGGTTTATTTATGTAAAAATTATTTTGAAAGGTGAAAACGAGCCGCCGTAAACCCTTGCGTTTAACCGTCGCCGCGCAGCTGAGGCGGACCCTTCACTGAGATTAGACACGTTTTCTTAACTTTTCAGATGCCTGCGACTATGTTGATCACGCTATCTTATTTTGAAACTATACTATCATGTGGTTAGTTTGTCGAGAAGACACACTATTCTCTGAGATAGAGCTCTTAGAAAATCACTTCAATATTACATTATGCCCAAATCCGTGAAATACGTTTTTTGGTTTAAACTTCAAACAACGTTTACAGGCGAAGACCAGCGTACAACGGGCACAGTGGCGTCGGAGCTGACATCGAGTATCCAGAACCGTTCTTCAAAAGAGCAAACTCCACTTCTAGCAGTAGTCAGGGGCATGAGGGTGACCAACAGACCGCCACTGCGTCTTCCGTGACCTCCACAGTCAAGGCGTGACCTTCAAGTGACCTTGTGTCGATTACCAACAAGGGTGCCCCCCTTTACATGCAAAAGTGGCTTTAGGAACAATATATATACTGTTTATATATATGAAACATTTTTATATTTTGAAAAATTAAAACATTACGTAGTTAACCGCTAATGGTAGATCTTAAGGAAAGGATCCCCTTTGATCTGTGAAAATTGTCATTTAATTGTACATGACTACTTGATATGTTTTTTTCTTTCGGAGCCAGAGATGTCCATTGTGGCTTTCCAATAAAAAAAATACAAACAGGAAGATCGGAACCACCAACTACATTATGTAGTAGATAAACTAGCTGAAAATATATAATTTTATCGAGTACTCCCAAACTACCAAAAGTAGCTAGATATAATCTACTATTCAAAACACATCGTCAAGTTTTAAATTTAATTTTTCGTACTTTACTTTTAAAACGAAGGGTTTTAAGAGTGCTGTGTTTTTCTTAGTTCATATTTCATCTGCCAGTGCAATAAGAATTATATTATTATTTATATTATTTGGTTCAACTAAAGACGTTTAGTTTAGTTTTTAATACTATTTTTAATTCGGATAGTTGTAATCCTTTAAGTTGATCCTTTAAGTTGTAATCCTTTAGATTGATGTACTAGCTGTGCTTAGTTTCTTTACTTGTAAGTTAAGATTACTGCCTGCGTCGATTGTTATTTTCTTAATACAGCTCAAAATCAAAAGTTAACTTACAAATCAACTACATATTAATTTTATATATTTTAACATAACACCTTTCTGGAATCCCGCACACCTTAAATAGGAGTATTGTTTTATTAGTAGTTTAAAATAGTTATTTTTTAAGAACTTAGTTGGTATTGTAAATAATAGTCTTTGCGATTTGATACAGCTTAAATAACGTAACATTCCCATTAATGTAGATTGAAATATGTTCTTAATTTTCTGACAATGAAATTTAAGACATTGTTATTTTTTGTCAAATTATCCCAAACTAACCTGCAATATTTATAACTAACGCTTACAATCTTATTACACTAGTTTGGTAATTTCTATCATGTATGCAGAAATAGAACCTGGTTGTTATTTAATGTATATGATGTTGTATAATATGTATATTAAAACCGCTATTTCTGCCGCTATTAAAACTGTATATTAAAACTTCTAACAACCAGTCGCATTCCAGTTACACACACAGATTAGAAACTCATCTAAAGTAGCAAAGATCAGCTGTTGAGCGGATATTACGCGCCAGGGCTGAGAAACAGCTGATGCTGGTTCCCGCCAAATCTGCTGCCCGCTCAGCTGTTACTAACGCAATCAAGATGGCACTGACATTACTTCTGACCCACTGCCTTCCCTTCCCGCCGTTTTCACACTATATTCCCGGGCTTTTCCACTTCGCGCTCCATCGATATTTCCATTGTCGTCCCTTCCACGTCGCTTCGGTGTTGTTTAGCGCTATTTTGTTTTTGTAACAAAACATTGACCCATTTGGACCGTAAGAAATCGCGCAAGGACGAAGTCGTTATGTGATGCAAAAAATAGTAGCTCGATTTAAACTGGAGGAAAGTTCTGGTACAACTTCGACTTTGGCGTTAAAGTAATTTAAATAATTTTATTTGTCAACTATTTTTGCTATTTTTCTATATGTACCAATAGTATTTCCAACATATTGTCTAATACACTAAAGGCGGGTTTGTTGAAATTGTTTAAGTGCTTCATAATGTAATTTCTTGTAAAAATAAAATAGAAACATAACATAACTCAATTGTAGGAAATAATAAAAAACAAGCTAATTTTTAATCTATTGAATTAAATCAATTCTTCGATGTAATTAATACAAGTAGAAATTGTAGGTGGACCCTATTGTTATTTAATGTAGTTTGAAATATCAAAACAAAATATTTTCAGCATTTGTTTAGAATAAGTTTTAAATTATAGGACAGTATCTGTGATCCTATCATTAGTTTAAGAATTAGGCCTACTTGATTTGAAATAAAGATATTTTAGAAATAACTTCTGTTATGTTTTTATTGTTGTACGAGTAAGTTCCCGAATCTTAAAATTGGCGAGCAAAACAAATCGGTCAAAGATAGATAAAATAAAACGAAAATTAATACTTATAATCATTCAACTTGCGAGGCCTTTATTTAAATAAATAACCTTTAATTTGTGTTGCCGGCGATGATAGCTTTGCTATCGAAAGGCCTCGCCAGTTAAATGATTATAAGTATTGGTTTTTGTTTTATTTTTTCCAACTTTGAAATATTTGTATTAAGTCAAAATCAAATCTTGTATCGCCAATAAATACGATGTACATGGGCACAGGTCTAAATGTATACAATAACTAAATACGAAAGTGGTACTTAGTTTATCAAGCTCACTTAGTCATCTACCATACATGGTCCAGAAACTCACTAACTTCATAGAAGGCATGACATAGCACAACCTTTTTTAGTTGCCTTTGGAAAGAGATGTTGTTAGATTCTTGTTTCAGAGAGACAGGAAGAACATTAAAAAGTCACACTTGACACTCCACACTGCAAAATATTGAGTTAAGAAAAGGTTGTCGGGTGTCTTGGTATTGTTTCTGCTACGCAAGTTGATATTGGGATTTACTGAGGGAATAGGAAACAGGGAAGGTTTTTTGCGAAAGATAGTGTTTTTAGGATATAAATTGACGGAAGTGTTAAAAATTTTTGACTTCGGAACAACTCTCAACATAGATCACGACTCTTTAACCCGTTAGTGCCTAGAGTTGCCATATGGACACAGTACACTGAGACAGTGAGTGCTCGTGAAGCATGTCAGCATGTAGAGTATCTGGGCTGATACGGATAGAAAATTGTGCGTATTGCTCTTTTTTGAAGAATAAAGAGATGATCTGTCCTGGACGAACTGAAACCCCAAAGAGGAATGCCGTACGATAGGCGTGGAACGAAAATACGCGTACCATTGTAAACTCAATCACGACAAAGACTTTGGCAGCACAAAGACAGACAACCGTGTGCAAACCTGCGTATGATTGCTACGATGACGCAAGGTCAAGGTCGGTCTCGCGCATGTCATGCTAGTTGCGCGCGCATCCCGTCATTACACACACTTGTGCGCATGCTCCGTGATCTCATCAGTCACCACGCATGCGCACTAAGAGGTTGTTTACCTCACTAAATGGCGCATTTCATACTCACATTTGGTGGTATCGTAAAACCAAATATTTGCACTCAGATTTACTATGTTAACAACTTGAGAAACTCACAGGGCCGTTTTTTTTTCAATTCAGCCTTAACAGGCGGTTAAAATTAGCACTGGCAGCCAACCAATAGGAAGGCTGGATATTTTTGAGGTTAAGTTTTGCTTTGTCTGTTTTGATTTTGCATTTCGATGTTAAAGTTTGTATTTTACTATATTAGCATAATGTATACATGTTAAATTGAATACAAAATGGTAAAATAATACCTTTATTGCCATGAATGATCTTCAATAATTCATTAGTGTTTTGAACGTTGCGTCAAAATGTAAACATTGCAGATTGTAAACAACTTAACCGGAGGTTAGTTAACCAGCTGGTTAGCAGGCAATTGAAAAAACGGCCCATAAAATAACTTGTTGCTTATTTTTACAAAAAAATTTAAAATAATTTGTTCAAAATACATGATTGCTACTCCTAGGCAGAAAATATATCTAACTGTTTTCGGTTGTCTATACCTCTAGAATATCCCCAATCTTTTTGATAGCGCTCTCTGCGCCATGCCTCCACACCTTGGGCACCACTGTTTTTAGGGCTGGATTAAGAACTAGTTATATATTGTAGTAACAAATAGTTAACAAATCCATAGACTATAAATACCATAATAGTTAACATACGGGATACATAAATACAGACACAAATACAGACAAATTAACAATAAATAAATTACTTATTATTATAATTAAATTTGTGATATAAATAAGAATTTCGTCTACTTTATCAGAGAAATACTGGAATAAATACACTGGAGACATTTTCGAACATATATATTAAAATCTAACCTAGAGGAATAAAATAGTTTGTTAACTATTTGTTACTAAAATATATAACTGTGATAACTATTATTAGGATATTTGTTTATAAGTTTAATTAAATTTATTGTTTGTTCATATTATTTATTTATTTACAATCTTAATGTTTTGGTATTAATTTTTAATCACATATGTATTGATATATACAAAAATATTGTTTAATGCATTTAATTACTGTAGTTTGTTAAAACATATTATACCGGTGACACGAAAGTATTCCTAAACGGATTACAGGAGTACTATTAGAGCTAGAAAGATGAAACAAGATTTTCTTCTGGAAATCGTACATGAGATTTCAGGAAAATATTTTTAAGATTCTCAGTATAGGGTGTGTCATTACTGAAACTCACGGGTTAACTCGAGATTTTATAAAAGGTGGGTTTATACACATGTTTAATCAGAAGATTTTCTCGATTTTGGCGAAACATGATATTTGCGCCATTACAAAGTTAGTTCATGACGCGTAAGTTACGGGACGCCCTGTCGTCACACTATAAATTCGATTAAAAATATGGTTTCTCAGAATTTGACGAACTTTTGTGGTATGTAGTACAAGCATGTTTCAAAACATAACCTCAAAATCTATGTAAACATCAAAGTTGCTATTACCATGAATAAGTCAAAAATATCAAATAGTAAGATATAGCATACACATCATGTAAAGATAATTTAAATATAAACATTTTTGTATAAAACATATCTTAATTCGTTTTGCTATAAATTTTAACCTTGATTTTGCCTGTATTTTAGTAGTTTATGTTTGTTTGCTTGCTTAACCTAAGTTAAGAGCCACAATTCTAATAAAATAGTTTTTCTTGGTAAAAACTCATAAAATGACATAAAACAAACATAATAATAATATAACAATAATTGTTTGAAGCTGTTATAAAACAGAGTTGAGAGAAAACCAGTTGTCGTTAGTTATGATTGCGCACTTTGCAATATTTTATCTGCTTGTTATATCAGCTGATTGATTCTCAAGCTGTTGTATTGCTGTATTTAAAATCTCTTTACATTGTTACGTCAAATAAAATGAATACTCATTTGAAATAAACAATACTTAACAGCTAGAGAAATCAATCAGCTGATATAACACAGCAAATAAAATATTGCAAAGTGCGCAATAACATAACCACGACAACTGGTTTTCTCCCAACTCTGTATTATAACAGCTACAAACAATTATTGTTATATTCTTAGTTATGTTTGTTTTATGTCATTTTATGAGTTTTTACCAAGAAGAACTATTTTATTAGAACGTGCTCTTACATTAGGTACCAATAAGTCAAACGACCGTATAAACTACTAAAATACAGGCAAAATCAAGGTTAAAATTGGCTTTTTGTTATAGCTCTTAAACGAATTAAGATACAAAGTTATGTTTTATAAAAACATGTTTATATTTAAATTATCTTTACAATGATATGCAATATGCTATATCTTACTATTTAATATTTTGACTTATTCATGGTAATAGCAACTTCAATGTTTACATAGATTTTGATAGAAATGTTTTGAAAACATGCTTGTACTACATACCATTTAAAAAGCTCGTCAAATTCTGAGAAATAATACGTAAACCCATATTTTTAATCAAATTTTAGTTTAACGACAGGCGTCCGTAAAGCTTACGCGACTCATGTTCATAGCTCTAGCTTTGTAATGGCGCAACATATCAAAAAATTGTTTGGCCAAAATGTCGAGAATTGTCTTCTGATTAAAACTATGTACAATATGACCCACCTTTGTATTTAAAAATCTCGAGTTTTGACCCCGTGAGTTTCAGTATTGACACACCCTGTATACTGAGAATCTTAAAAATATTTTTCCTGAAATCTCCATGTACGATTTCCAGATAGAAAAGTTTGTTTCATCTTTCTAGCTATAATAGTACTCCTGTAATCCGTTTAGGACACTTTATCGTGGCCACCCGTTATACACCGGCTGAACAAATGCGGCCGTGAATTTGCACGATAGTAAGTACGAGTATATTACGCAGTTTCTTAAGATACTTTGAATGACTATCACATTTGGAATTTCAATTATGCAAGCTCTAAGAAAGGCTAACGCCTAAACATTTACAAAACATCACTCATTTATTATAGGCACAGTTCAATATATATGTCTAGCAACTTGATTTTCTGGATAGACATATATTATTTTGGAGATAGCCTAGAATGTAGCCAACGGTTTAACTTCCTCAATACATGGCTTTTATTTATAATGTTTACAAATTGAATAGTTACATAAGTAATTAATTAATCTTTGAAGTTAGAGAAAATTTAATATTTCGTTTATTAATTAGTTAAAAAGGTGAAAAGTCCTAACTTTTGAACTGGTGTAAAAGGACCACTGATTATACAGAGTGTCGAAGAACTCTCTGGACATTCTTTGTAAACATGTGCCTAAGGTCAAAACAATAATATTTTACCATATAAACGGGGTCTCCGGCGCTTCGTTGTCCGTCTGTCTGTGTGGATGTGTTTTTAACTAAAATAATTATGACAATTCAACTATTTAAATTATTGTAATGCACTGATTTTCACCAAACTTTGGTCAAAAGCTTAACATTACGAAAAAATCATTATTCAATTTAGTTATCAAAATTCAAAATTCCAATCATTTAAAATGTTCAAAATTTTTAAGAACGAGCACCTTTACAACAAGTTATTAAAAACAACTATTTTTAGGAAATTTGATGTTATTTCAAAAATGTATAAATTGTGAAAATCAAAGGAGAAACAACAAAGTCATGGTTATTTCTGTTTTAGTGGCCTATGCCGGATAAATTCGTAATTATTTACCAAAACAGAGGACATAAAATTTAATTTATTTGATCGTGCAAGATCAGCTCAAAATGATGACCTTCGAAACAGTAGCATAACTGGAAACGACTTATCATTGATTGTAGAGATGTCTTTACGATATTAACAAACTCCAATACTAAAGTAATATAGCCAGTTCCATTATTGTTGCATAAGCTGACTCGGGTAACGCATTGCGGTCATAGGCCGGCAAAACAGAAATAACAATAACTTTGTTGTTTCTCATTTCATTTTCAAAATTTATACATTTCCGGGAAAGGAAATAAATACACTAAAAATAGTTGTTCTTAATAAGTTGTTGTAAAAATAATAGTTTTTGAATTATTACTTTTGAAAATTTTAAATGGCCGCCATTTTGAAATTTACTGTATTAAATAATTATGTTTCTTAATGGGTAAATGACATTTTGAATGTTTGACCATTATTTGGTAAAATCAGTGCATTAGTTATTTTGTCATAATTATTATAGTAAAAAACACATCCACACAGACAGACGGACAACAAAGCGCCGGAGACCCCTGTTTATATGGTAAAATATCACTGTTTTGACCTAAGGAACATGTCTACAAAGTATGTTCAGAGAGTTCACGGACACCCTGTATAGCTTTTGTACATTTTAACGCTACAAGTATCCAAATAAAATTCTTTCTTCTCTTCCCCAACGTGGATATCGAAACTCACAGTATTCTTCATGATCATTGTGAACATACACCATTTCTGTACAACCTTTAGAGGAATGCCGACAAGGCCGATAGAGTCTCTGAAACAGAATATTTGTTCAATAAATTAAGTTAAAATTGTATTGTGTCACTCACGTATAAAAAGAATATTGCAGGTTAGTTAATGCATAAACTCGCATATCTGAAAAAAAACTCACAACTGTTAAATTACTGTGGTAAAACTCAAATACATAAATTCAAAAAATACTCAAAGGGCAATTGAATCAAAAAGAAAATAGCCATTACTGTGACATAAACTCTGCAACTTGGATGCTTTAAATCAAAGTTATATCCAAGCGTCAATAATTATTACGAAACAACTACACAAATATGAAATAATAGTTAACGCTTAGCCACAAGACTGTGTTATACAATGCACCTTAGTGAATTACCAGTAAACAAACACTAAAGTGTCCCTATGGAGGATAATAAAAAGAGTTTTCGCTATAAAGAATGTTTACATAGTATCTGTTGTAGTACTATTTAGGTAACACTCAATAATATCCATTGGTGTTACCAAAACCAACATTTTGCTATGGGGCATACGCAGTCACCTTTCTGAGACCCCACTGCAAAATGGAGGATGTTCCATTACAAAATGAGGATATTGCAAATAGCAATTGAAGCGGCCTCTTCTGGAAGCCTTAGTAATTAATTGCCACTTAAGTCTAAGAAATCATAATAAATAAATAAATAAATAAAAATGCCTTTATTTCGAGCGTTTCTTATATACAATATGCTTTTCAGAGCAACTCATGTCACATAAAATGAATCCCTTAATTTAATATTAAAACTAATTGTTATTTTCTAATAATATGGACTTTAACTTAAATTTAAAACTACTAATACTGAACATCTTTAAGGTATCGGGAAGCCCGTTGTACAAAGTCGGTCCGAAGTATGAAAAACTTCTTCTTCCAAACTCTAAATTTATTTTGGGAAAACGAAGCCTTCCACCGTGACGTGTACTCCTATGAGCTACCTCGTTCCGACAAGAGAGTCTCTGACAAAGATACTCGGGCTCTTGGAACGTCAGAGTCCTGTGAATCATGCAGAACGTTAACATCCGACACACAGCTTCCATGGGCAACAATTTGGCTGCTTCACGGAAAGGAGAGATATGTTCAGATTTTTTAAGGCAAAAAACAAACGATCATCAACAAAACCTGTGCAGCCAGACCAAGAAGGTGGCAGGAAATATATATTTTTGCTACCATCTTCTCCCAAAACAAAAAATATTTATAAGAAAATCCGTCCAAACAGGGTATTTCTTGTGAACGGCTCTTGCAGGTTTTCAAACTTAACCTAGAGTTCTACGGAAACGTGTTTACAACACTTTCATAGTGGTAACATAAATTTACAGCTCTACACATTTTTTGTATGATTATACTCGTATATTGTTTACACAGTTTTGTCATTTGACTAGAATGTATCGGAATGCTCAAAACTGCTTTCTTTTGTTCTGTGACGTTTCGTTATATAAGGCGATAGAATAAACTAAACACAATTTCCTAAATTTCACTAAATCACTATTTGAGATGCCGACCACTCCCATTAGGGTACTTTAAGGCAAATATGTGGTGAAGGATGAGTGTGATGAGTGGTAGTAGTGTGATGAGCTATGAGGTGTAGTCTTGTTACAAACTAAGGCCGACTCTTCCTTAGAATGGGTCATTAATTAGTAGCCCAATGACCAATGGAGATACAATGACCAACGGCTTAACGTGACTTCCGAACCACGCAGGTGATGGTCTGATATGTCTAAACGATGGTGGGAGTTGATGCGGGTATCATCAGATGATCACTGAGACTATCTGAGCCGCTTTAGACCTATCATCCTCAAAACCTGACCTCCATGAAGCAGGATTACAGGACCAGGCCACGAGTCCCACTTCACTAAAAAACCCACCTTTGGTCTAAAGACTAGATCGCGGGAGAGCGTAGAGACGGTGAGCGGAACTGGCTTGGTTTCCAAGTCCCCGTGCCAAAGGTTCTTCATGTGGACCGCCTGCAGGGCAACCACCCGAGTCACCGCAACCAAGATCTTCAGCAGGTCCACGTAAGTAGCCTGCTCTTCTAGGATGTCACAGAGTCTTTGGATGAACAAGGAGCCGTGCCACAAATTGGGCCAAGAGATGGATCCTGCATCATAACATGAGGATCAGTAAACTAGGTTTGTACTGTGTATAGACCTACACAACGTACCATTATCAGAAGATAGATTTAAAAAAGAACTAAACTACATTAAAAACGTTGCAGTATTCGATGGCTTCAAAATTTCACTTGTTGAAAACATGTTTCGAAAAGCAAAAAGAAAACATCAAAAATCTCAGAAAACTACACTAGCATCAACAGAAGACAAAAAGAAAAATTGGATACACTTTCAAAACCTATACACAAAATATTCAAAAAACACACAGACATCAACATTTCTTTTAAAACCATCAATAAATTAAAATCATGCCTACTAAATCCTAAAGATAAAATTGATCCCAATAAAAGTTCTGAAATTTACCAAATCAACTGCAATGATTGCGATAAATTATACATAGGACAGACTAAAAGAAACATCCATACAAGATACAATGAACATTTGGCTCACATAAAATTCAATCGCCCAGAGACATCGGCAGTTGCAGAACAGTGCATAGAATCTAATCATTTAGTTTTATATCAAAATTTAAAAATTCTTAAAAGTTCTTCTTCGACAAAACATTTAAACGCCTGGGAAACATATTTCATTAATTTAGCTGAAGAAAACAACATTTTAAATCATGAAGACGGACCTATTCAAAATTCTAGTTTATTAAGAAAAGATTTCATAAAACAATTCGTGTAGTATAATTTTATTTTTAAATCCTATTAATTTATATAATTTTATGATTTATTTAACCACATGATTGTTATTGTTTTATATTTTCAAACATTTATACAACCTTACTTTTTGTAAATTTTAAACGGACCTGACGATAAAGGCATTGCCTTTGAAAGGCCTCGTCCGGAATAAAAGTTGTAAATATTGGTTTAATGTTTAAAATTTTGTTTTATAGTATTGTGTACTTTTTGGTTCTAAAGATTTGTTCTGGACAGGACCTATTAGGTCTGAAACCGGCTTGGAGTCCACAAATGTTTGTTCTAACTGTTATTGAGCTCGAACGAGCTGACACTGAGAGAGATTCTACTATAACTGTTAACTATAATTAGTCTTATTACCTTTCTATCAACTACACAGAATTAATTAGAGCATTCTTCTATTTAGTAGGATCTTTTAATGTCCCAAATGTTACTGATAAGCTAGTAATTTCTTTTACGGCCATCAGCTGTTTTAAGTGTTCTTGTGTTACCGCCTGCACCTGAAGCTTTATTGTTTTTAATATTTGTATTTGTTTAGTAATTTTAAGTTTGGTTGTCCAGATGAGTCTTGGTTAGTGACACTATTGTGAAGTAGTAGAAATTTAATGTTGGGTTCTGGAAATTTTGAAAGTGTTTTGAAGTATTTATGTGTTATTGCTAGTTAAAAAATGACGTCATAAACGTATTAACAGACTGTCTGGCCAACAGATTACTAGAGTGGGTCGAATGAAAGGAGGTTAGATTAACTCATTTTACGTTTCAATGAGACTTCCTAATGTGATACGCTTTGTCACTCATATTACATATTACACAAACTAGTGTTCTAACATACGACACAAATTAACAATACTAATTTACTCTTATTTAACGATACTACGAGTATAAAAAGAGAAAAATTAGAAATAAATATCTTTAGAATTAGGTTTTAAAATTCACACATTTCTGTCATGTCCAGAATTGACAGTATTATACTTACCACTTGAACCGTACACTAAGAGAACGTCTTCAAAGGACTCAGTCTCACCCTCTAGACGACCTTGGCCACCCTTTGAACAGCCAGATAACAACGGTGTAGATTATTGTTATAGCTTTTACGTGATTTTACAGAGTGTTTCAAAAGCTTCCCCTCCCCGTCCCTTTAACTTTTGAACAGCCGAATATCTTAACGCGCTTAGGTACGTAGGAAGTACAGCGTCGGAAATATGTGTTCTTTCGGTAAAATAAGGAATAATCTATATGGTTCTGATAGAAAAGTTCGAACTTACGCTCTAAAGTCAAAACTTAATTCAGGAGTGATAAAACCCCCAATCACATCAAAATGTACTTTAGAGTACCCTAAGCGCGTCTAAAACTGTCAGCCGTCTAAAAGTTAAAGATGAGAGAAGGAGCGAGAGCTTTTGACACACCCTGTATTTAAATAAAAATTTCATAAACTTTTTACACAGTGCAAACAAACCTGAAATATAAACAGCTTCGGCTTGCCGCCAAGGCTAGGGCAGTTGTCAGGCAAGAAAGGGGTCCACACTGAGTTTTCATGGTAAAATCTCCCATCTGCTCCCATCAACCCTTTTCGTCCCCCATGAGTCATCACTGCCACCAACACACAGTCGCAGTCGGAGTGATCCAGTATTGCCACTGCAACACGAGAATTCGATGCAAACGGCAGAGTTTACACATTTTAAAATAAGAAACGATGGAAAAATTACGATGAGCTAACAAATGGAAGATTTCCGCAATAATAATTTAAACTCTGAAAACACTTATCGTCAATAACGAACTTTAAACAAAGAATTGAAAAATAGTTTTTACATTAATAAACCTAATATAATTATTTGGAAACTAGAGGAGGATGCCGAAATGCGTATAAAGTAGTGTGATTTTTCCGAAGCTATGCGTTTTAAGTGTACGAAATGGAGTTGAAAAGTATTAAAGCTTGGACAGTTTCAAAGTTCATTTGTGAAACTATCGAACAACTTACGAGAAATCGGTCTCTACTTGTCTGAAAACTCCTCTAGACAAATATACCGTGTTTTATTCTATAACAAAAATTGTTTATAACAAACTCTCCCCCTTTAGTAGCACAACAAATCAGAACAGTTCAGAGCTCTATAAAAACAAAGGATTTTTAAAATTTTTACCTTTACAACAGTTAAGATGTCGGGAGGTAACATTTGAAACTCACCTTGTATATTCAATGGTAAAAGATTCCATAAGTACTCACATGTGTTTATAGTGCTCACTACCTCGCTGCAAGTCAGGTCCCAGTGTACTTGGACAGAGAACCCTAGATGTACAAGTATGCGCTCCAGGTTTCCAACGTCAACTTGGCTGCCTTCACGCATTATATTCGTATAGGGTTCTTGGAAGTCCTTATGACTGAAAATGACTGCGTATCCTCTTCGGTCGTGGTTCATATTGTACTCTCTTTGTAAAGATAACGCCATTTTCTAAACTGAAAGTAATTGTTTAACAGAAAGGTTTCAAACACACAACATCACTCACTTGCAACCCACTAAGCTTGGCAATACTGATGAGGTGAAATGATGCGGAAATGATAGGCATGCTCTGTCTTATCAGTTGCTTCAACTGATAAAGATGTCAATGAATGATAGGTTATCAGTGAGTAAACAAGGGTCACATTGATATTACCTACAAAAACGCATCCTGTTGCCGCAAGTTTGCAGTAGGCAAGTTTCTTAACACAAACAGTTAACAGCTGAACATATGTTTCTACATATGTTCGCTTCAAGTTGTACCAGAGTCGACGAAGTAAGGATTTTATGCATTCTCTTCCGTTACAAGATGACCGATTTGCACATTTCTTTCCTGCTTGTAAATCGGGTTTAAGCGGGACAAGAAATATTTAACCGATCAAGCAAGGCAGACAAATTTATTTTTGATGAAATGGCATTTTTTTACTTTTTTATGAAGTTTTGCTGCAAAGCAAATGGCTAAAAGATTTTTTTACGTTCATCTTGAATGAAAAGCTGACTTTTGAATTCAAGTTGGCTTATAGACTGACTGGCGACTGATTGATTAAATGTTTAGGCACTACCCGGTATGATACCCCCCTCAACCATATACTTTTTTTGAAGCTCTTGTGTGAAACCTTAGTGAAAAATCATTCTTTTCTACTAGAAGTGTTTGGCAACCAAAACAGATGGCGTCCGAAAATCTGCCCTTGTACTTAGCCGATAGTTTGCATCAAACAGTTGAGAATTCCCCCAAAATTAGAGGCCGCAGATCGAGTGGGGGTCTTGGGGGTGCAGCCCCTCGGCGAACCCGAAGGGCTGGTTAAATTTAAATAATATGTATATCTTTAGTTTGTTAGTAGTGTATTGTAAGTTTTCTTGCCTGCACACAGGAGTGTCTACTAAGCATGCAATATTTTAACAGTATATCAATAATATACTACACATGTTATTCTGTATGTACTTATCTTGTATCTGTATATGTACAATTTATTATTCATACAATACTTATACAGTTTATTATTTTATATATTTTTTGTTATGTGTGTATGTAAAGTGTTTGACAAAGTCATTAATTTGACAAAATAGTTTAACACACGCCGTTAAAAATGTCTTTTCTCTTATGATTTTATAAACTATATAAACTGTATATTATATTACTAAATAAATTTGAAGACAATAAATAGATAAATAACTCACAATTGCAAATTAACTAATTTGTATTCAACTGACTACAAAAACAAAACTTGTATATGTGTGTGCGTGTGTAAAAACTATTTGAATTTTGAGTTTAACTATTTATTCTACTATGTGTAATAGTTTTGTTGTATTACCTCAAAACAATAAAGTAGTTTTTGGATAGTGTATTTTTAACTTATCTGAGACTTGAAAGTGGTAGTTTCTTTTGTTTTTTAAAGTAGAAAAAATAACTGAAACGGCCCATTTGGGTACACATTAACAATTGGGATCATGTATTTTACTTAAAACACGGATTAAGTCAACTAATGGCAGGCTTAAGTAAATGGGAGTGACGCTGAAAATCTCATTAGGAATTGAGCTAGCCTATGTAAGCAGCGCAAGCTGACAAGTGACTCGCCACCAAATTAGATAAACCCTGTAATTATTTGATAACAGCTAGCCTAGACGACAATACAGCATGCACAACAACTTTTAAACATTAAAAAGACAAAAGAGAAATCAATTACCGCCATCTGCTCACTGACTGACTGTCTGGCCGGCGGATAGACAGCCATAGGCTGGCTTGGATCAGCTCAAACTCAAGATCTTTATTGTCAATTAACAAATTATGCGGAGCGGACAAAGTATTCTCATGTCTCAAATCCGTAGACAGGCAACCAGGAAGGGCAAACCACCTCTGTCAACGCTTTGTCCTTACTGCACACTGACACAGGTTGTGGATTGTTTTTCTAAACGATATCAAAATGATCAAAAGTCAGTCATTGATATGGATGTGGATGTTAAGAGTTGACACAGGGGTTGTAGAGCTAACATGTGTTGCTTTGATGACTTGGAAAATGTGTAAATGTATAGTATTGTAACAACGTTTATTATTTTGCTATCAAATTAACTGTCATTTTCTACAATATAAACTTTGACTTCTTCTAAAAATGTATGAAGAAAGACCATTCTTTAACTAAGCAAAGCACGTATTTTGTTTTTTACTTGGAAGTCTATGCAAGGTCTTTTAAAAGTATTGTACATTGAATGGTGGCTAGGCTATGTGAAGATATTCAATAACTTTAACATTCGTCATTCTACAAAATTCTTTTCGGTTGACAAAGAAACAAGTAAATTAAAAATCATATTTTACAAGGAGTAAATAACAACTAAAGTACCTGATAACAATCAAGCAGAAATGCAATTTTAATTAATCTTTACGTCAAAGTTAATTATTTAGATTTATTTTTTTTATAAAATTTTAAAACTATTTATTTTGGGCCTATAAACATTCAAACAGAACACTAAAAGAAAATAGCTTTTTAGTGTTGATGCCTTTATAGTCTTAATGTTGCTACAAATAAAGTTTGGCTTTATTTCGTTTCATTTCACTATCTTTAGAAGACGGCTTCCTGCACGTAGCTAACATACAATCTTTTAGTCTAAAAGATTCACAGATCAAATCAGATTTGTTACTAACACAGAACACTGACCCTCTTAAACCATTCAGTTTATTTGACAGTCTCAACCTCTACATAACTCTTATCTTGATCTCACAACGTAGCCACATATCAACACTCTTATCAACAAACAAGCTTATCTGTATAAATAAGATCGATTGAGTGTGTTGTTGTATTCAGCTGCAGATGGAGTGATAAGCGTGGTTTGTGTCTCACACACTTTGCAGTAGTCCAGCTGCACATTGATCAAATGGACCGGGACACAGGTTTAGCTACCGCATCTACGAGTAACGCAACAAGTTGGACTGCATGCGTTCGTAAGCACAGTCAGTTTTGTGTACCCTTGAAAAGAGCTCTTGCCGGCCTACCATGGGTGGATTTACGGGGGTGCGCTGCACCCTTAACAATTTTGGACGGAATACAAAATTGAATATATTTTCTTCTGTTAGAACACTAGTACATTTTAAGTTCTTAGTTTTAAAACTTAACCTTGTCTTGTGTCTACAACACACGTTATAATCAACATAATTAATTAATGAACATGTGATAATAAGTAAGACGACGTCAACACCACAGTTGAGTCATCAGTGCCAGTCTAAGGTGCGGCAAGTGGTGGCGCGTCGCCTCCAACCTGCAACCATAGGCCCCGTTTACAGTAGGCAATCGATCGTCGGCGACTAGTCGGCAGAGCAACTAACAATCGATCGTCACTCAATCTTCGGCACAGCAACTTTCTGGCAATTGGTCGCTGCCGATTTTTTTTAGAGTCAAATTACCACTTATAAAAATTAAAATTATAAAATTATTTTTTGTCCATCAATTATTTACTGTTATTAGTTATTTGTTGATATACAGGGTATCTGGGAAAAGATTATATTGGTCAAAATAAAAAGAAAATAAAGAATACAGATTTTTCCAAAAACGCTTATTTAACCAGATATTTGCCATTTTATATTTTTCACTGAATATTTATGATCTCCCACACCATTTATTGGACTTGACTCAAACTTAACATAAATTTGTATCTAAGTAAGCCCATTTACTGAAAAAATTACCAGGATGATCTAACTTATCACTTTAAAACGGTGGCTATTTTATGGTAATTTAAGGGCATTTTTGACGTTACACTTTAAATAGCGAATAAACGGTGTGCTTAACGATCAAATGTAATGGATAACGCTTTGTAGTGAATTCTATTACCTATATATTGACATCAAAGTCATAAAAATCTATTGGGAAATAACGAAGCTTGAACTGTAGATCTTTGTTTGCTAACCTTGCGGTCATGACCGTCATCAATATATATACATATTTCAGTGCCTCCTAACAATCAAGGCTAGAGAAGAGGAATTTGCAACCAACAATGATGTTCACAGTTACTCCACAAGAAACAATTGTGACCTTTTCGTCGCCAGATGTGACTGAATAAAACAGCACAATCTTTTCCTGTTTCAGGTGTCCGACTGTTCAATGCTCTGCCCTTGGAAGCAAGAAATTTAGATTCAACCAATTTTAAAAGAGTTGTGAAACGTTGGCTCATCAAGCACCCTTTTTACTCTTTACAAAGTTTTTTTTGAGGCAGAGAAGACTGATTTTTTTCTTTAGTTTAAGCTCAATGACTTGTATATATTTTTTTTAACCTCACTAGTTGTATGAAAATTTATGTTTACTGTATCTGTTTTGTATAATGTACTATTTTATTGTAAAAGGAGATGTTGACGTTGTCGATTGTGTAAACTTAAAGACAAAATAAATCATTTAATCATTTAATCAGGTCAATGATTATTGCGTACTTCTACTTAAGACTGATTATAGACATACTTAATCATACACAATCTAATCATTACTTTTTTACTGAATTTATTCATCCCAGTTTAGGACTTTTCTATCGCAACCTTGATACAATAACCAAGATACACACCAGGGTTATTTACTCAGAAGAAACTATATTTTAGTTTCAGTTTTTACCTGAGCCAAAACATTCACTGTAGTAACCTGTAACAAAGTACATAAGCTAGTCTGCAATATTACACACAATTTATAAGTGCTGGCACGTCGTTCTCAGTGCCTAAAAACACCTAAAATCAAATTTTCGTTAAATATGCCTAAAGATTTCGGGGGGAGGGCTCCTGGAGCCTCCTATATACAGTATGATCCATACCCCTCAAACTTCCCGATATTGTTGCACCCCAAGGATTACGCCATAAATCCACCTATGCTGCCTACTCCTGTCAACTGGTGTGATTTGTACTCGTACTAGTCTATTGTTGAGCGTATTGTTCATCGAATGATTCTAGGCTCATACGATAGTAACCAAAACTTATTAGGGTATTGCTGTCTTATGTGATCATAATGTGATTTAAATCGTGCATCTACGTGTGTCTCTATAGAGAGGATGAACCCAAAACTGCCTTTATTTGGGCTCATCGAGGAGTCCACAAGCATCCATCAAACTCCCTTTACCTTTGATAACATCCTAGATTGCACTGAGCAATAACATAAGGGAGAGGTTGGATCCTCTACTAAACATTGTCTGGGTGCTGAGTTATTAGTTGTTCCCATTGAATACATAAGGAAATCCGAAATAAAGGTTAAAACTCAATTATTATAAAGGTACGATTTCACATAGAAATATTGAAACCTATAGAATGTATTAGAATTGAAATAGTTCATAGTTGTTTACATCTGTCCCATAAAATATCAGTACCTTTAAGTATAAATCCGAGTTTAGCTATACATAATTTGAAGTTATACATAACTAGTTTTAGACACACTTGCTTGTTTCAACTTTAAAATGTTGTATTTTAACATGTCAACTTAATTCGAAAATGTCGTCAAACTATTTTTATTAACTCGTTTCATGAAATTTCTAAATATGTTCCTCGTGCGATTGATATAAAGGTATTTGTCCTGTAAACGAGGCGAAGTTAGGACCACAAAGTCCTCTCTGCCACTCAACCTCGCTCATCTGCGTCCCGATCTGTGTACGAGTTGGTATTATAGCCGGTGTACGTAAACGAGCACTATGTAAAGAAATGTTTAAGCCATTGCAAATATTGCCGTTGGCATCGCTTTACATTTACGAAGTTCTAGGGTTTTATAAATTTAAACTTGCGATGTATCAAACGGGCCTAACTGTACACTCTTAAATACAAGGCAAAGGCATGAGCACAGACAGGCTCAATACAGATTGGAAATCGCGGCCTCACTCCCCCAAAACATAGGACCAAAACTCTTCAATAAACTCCAAAATTCAATAAATTCAGTAAATCCGTATAAATTCAAATCATTAGTTAACAAATGTCTTATAAATGGAGCTTTTTACTCTGTTGATGAGTATTTAATTAAGAAAAGTCAGACTTTTCTGTGTTCTTTGGGTGAACCCTACTAAATTATGTCTTATTTTTTATTGATATATTCAACCTAACTAGGGTATGCATTGTTTATTTTTTATTGATATATTCAACCTAACTAGGGTATGCATTGTTTATTTTTTATTGATATATTCAACTAACTAGGTTGCATTGTTTATTTTTTATTGATATATTCAACCTATTTAGGGTTGCATTGTTTATTTTTTATTGATATATTCAACCTAACTAGGGTATGCATTGTTTATTTTTTATTGATATATTCAACCTAACTAGGGTATGCATTGTTTATTTTTTTATTGACATTATTATTTATTTCATGTATATGTTATACTATGGTATGAATAATTGACTGACGTTTGTAATACATTGTGTTCAAATATTGTCTTTTACAAATCAAGAATTTTGAATTTAAGTTAATTTGTGAAATCATTGAACACATTGGGAGAACTCATGCTCTATACACGTGTTGGGAAACTCCTCTTGTTTCCAAACATGACATTATTTAACGAGACAGCTAGGCCGCATCAGTTGAAAGAAGGCCCGTTGTTCAGCCAGTTGTTACGTGCGCGGTGTCGTGTGTTCCTCGGACGGACCATGGTTTAAGAATACCCATGGGGCAGACGAATTCAGCCTTTCTCTGAAATGACAATTGAATTGCGGGTTGAATCGCGAGGTCTAATAGAGCCGCTATGACTTTGCATCTCGCCTTGTCAAGGTACGAATGAAAATGGCAGTATATTGTTCAATAATATTCTATTTCTGGAATCCATCAAATATATAAATGAGAGCAGTTACAAAAGACATGGAAGTAAAGATTTGTGAACTTCAACTTCCATTTGCATAGCTATTAGAAGTCAGATGAACCGATATACAGAAGGTTTTGTAAACTACAAAACCCGTCCCAGAAGGTGACTCATATTTAAACCGTAAACGAGCATGACCGTACTGGAGGTTTTCGGAAAATATTTCCACTCCGCTATTTTTAAACAATAAGCATACATTTTGTACACGTAACATAAATGTGTTTAAGTAACTTGGCAAAACAAAACTTTAAAGTTATTGATCATTTTACATGAAATGATCTGTGCCATATCTATGTATACATAAATAACCGAAGAGAATTTCTTCGAATCTTGTCATCTGAAAAAAACTGTAATCAGCCAAATTATAGCTCCAAGAATGAGATAAAAAGCTCGCGGTTAAATATTTTGTCAAAGAAGGTATATTTTATAAATATTGAATAGAAGATGGCTCGAGAGTGATGTTACCATGACGACCAGATCCCGGTGCAATAATGAGTATAAATCCAACTCAAAATCAAGTACAATTACAACCTCAAGTATAACAAAGTTAGATTGGTTGTAGTATAACAAATGCACAGTGAAACTACAAACTAGGTTGTAAACTAATGGTTTACAAGATCCCAGTGAATGCACAGCTGAAATAGCCCCCCATATCCTGGAAACGCATAGCGCGTGCGCCCCGCTAGACGTGAAGGGGGAGGGGGTGTGACCTAGTCAGTGTTATCAGTGCAGTGATAGCGTGTGCGTCTTAGTCATCAGTGCGGCTAGGTGAAGGGGGATGGATAGTTTGTTCAGCGAGTTTGCCAACACCATGAAAGACATTATTAATGTAAGTTTAAAATGTAATGGACGTAGAATAACAACTGTAGACAGTTTTAGAATATGAGGCCTTGCACAGAGAGGGAGTGCTCTTGCTCAACTCGGCTCATCTAGTTGGGGTTTTCTCTACTAATTTTGCTTTAGTAGTTAAGGACTTGGCGAGAGTTCTATGTGGAGACTTGCTTACCACTATACTACTCACACAAGAAAAATATGTGAAGACATAGAATAAGCATAGCAGTATGCTTCACATATTTCTTCTATCGTGTATTTGTGTGTGGAGTAGAAGGCCTTCATCAAGAGGTAATTTTTAACTTTTATCCAGAAAATCGTCAAAACTTCTTGCTTCAAGTTATTTGGAAGTTTATTATAAAATTTAGACGAGGGATATTTTGTATTTTTAATACAAAAATTGGAGTTGTGAATTGGTATTGTAATATTATTTCTTTGCTATTAAATTATAATTACTAGTAATTTTGTTGTTTGATGATAAATTAAGAAGTTGGGTTTAGAATGGGTTAGACACTTGAATATGTATATACAGGGTGAAGTCATAATATTGTGTTCAATAAATATGTGTTATATTAAATATACTTTTATAGCTTGTTTTTGTTTTACGAACAACTTTTTAATACTGTATATGAACTTTCTTTTCCACAAACAATTATTCCATATCTGAGATGTGGGAGTATATGAGCAAAATAAATATTTAGCATAATCTGGATATTTTTAAAACCCGTAAACCATTTTGTCATAAATATACCAGTGCATACTTAACGATCAATGTGGTTCTTGTAATTTAAATTTTTATCCAAATTTAAACCCAAGAATTTAATTGAATCATTTGACGAAACATCAATTAAATATGAAACTATTATTTTAGGTACAATAGGACAATAGTGTAATCCAATGTCCAGGTATACCACACTTTATTAATACAAAGGTCCATGTTTCAGGTAATATTTCCAAGATGGAGACCGATGTTTTGTGTCGCTGTGGCGATTTCTTTAGCGTCAATCATCGTATCCAGTATCCTGAACTCCAAGAAGACCAGACCTCCCGATGGCAAAGCTACTGAGGATGTTCATGGCCTTGAAATAGACGAAAAGGCAAGAAACCGTGTATTTCTCCAAAACTAATAGTGCAGGAAATTCAAATGACCTCATAGATAGTTAGCTGTCTTTCTTTGGTATTTTTTGAAACTGTTTGCTATACCATTACCGACCACGTAGGAGGAAGGTTACTCTTTCATCTCAATTAATGTTCGGCCTTTTGTTTGACAGTTTATTCCTCTATAGTATACCGATACCTCGCAGTTTAAAATGGTAAAGGTAAAGGTAAGGTTTGTCTTGTTTAACGAGACGAAGTTAGGACTACAAAGTCCTCTCTGCCACTCAACCTCGACCTCGACCGAGCGTCACCGTATGGTCACAAACGGTTGCTATTAATAAAAAAACCTTACAAAACAATGTTTTGAGCAAAACCAGAGCGTAACGAGTTTTTTCCTCTATTCAAGATGGCTTCACGACGATTGAAGACAAGCCTCGTCCCGGATGACCTTCAAATTCTCTGACTGGATAAATTGTTTGAAAAAACCGTCAATATTACGAGAAGACCGCCGGAGACCATTGATAATGCTTCTTTGCTGTCTGGAGTGTGTTAAAATTCAGTGTATTGAATTTTAACACACTCCAGACCTAAATTGTGGTGATATAGAGACTGGTTCTTTCATCAAGACAATGCGCTTACCCACGTAGCCATCTCAGTACGCTATTTTTGGCCAATACCAGCATGGCCACCCTTCCCCACGACCCATACTCACCAAATCTAGCTCCTTGCGACTTTTATGTTCCCCATAATTAAAAATTACATGAAAGGTCATCATGTAATGACGAAAATGAAGGTGAAAAGGCAAACGAGGATGGAGCGTGCAGTCATTCAGTTCAATTCAATTCAATTCAATTCAAAATTCTTTATTGATTTGGCCGCAAGGCTATATCATCTTTACATGCATGTATTACAAATAACGTCTTACAATTAAAGTAAAATTCAATTAATAATTAAATTATTTTGTATAATAGCTAACAACTGTCAACTTTTTTTACAAATAGTTTACAGAATAAAATAAATAAATAATTGACAGATAAATATGCAGTAATTATAGATAAATAACGTCGTAATGTCGTAATTGGCAACCTTAATTTTATGTATAAATCTAATAACAACATTCACGCAACTTCTTATTAAACAAAACAATTACAAATCTATTTAAGTAATTAACATGAACAGATGCAATAAATAAATAAATAACAATAATTTAATATAATATAAGTGCATTAATATAATAAATAAGAGAATGAAAGTGAAAATGAGTACCCCTATAGTAGGGGTTATATTTAATTACAATAAATATAAACTCTGTACATATAAATATAAATATAAACTCTGTACATATAAATAACAACAATACTGTTTACATATAAATAACATCAATAAGTTAGGAACATCAAAAATAAGTTAGGAATGTGAAGGACAAGGAAGCTACGTGGACGTTTATCAGCTGTGAGTGTGGGAATTATGGATGGTGAGGTGGGGGGGGTCAGGCGGACCGGCTACGTTGCGTTGTCCCTCACTGTTTGTGGACCTGCCTTCCAACCTTGCTCTATCAGATCGCTCCAGATTCTTATCAGTCCGCTCAGGTCATTCAACTCATGTTGTTCATTTCTTACAAATATTTCTTGCCAGTCATTCAGACTAAGGGGTATGAGGGTGCTTTTGAACCATGGGAGCATTAAATGGACAAATGCATTACACTAAATGGAGAGTATACTGAAGTTATGCATGTAAATTTGTAAAAAAATAATAATAATAAAATATGGTTTTCCCGTTATTTTTGGGTACGCCCTCGTATTGTACATTCATTTGAAATTGTTTGATGGTTTTAACACATTTGTGTTTCAATTTAGTTTGTACTATTATTACGTTTTATTTTAAAATGTGCTAACGGGTTACTTTTCTATTCTACTTCAAATGCATTGTGTTGCCATTGTGAGCATATATTTCCAAACATTTTTGAAGATGTTGCTTTTAGAGTTTAAATTCAAATAATTCAGTTATTCAACACAGCAAAAACCACAAACTGACTCCTGACTTAATTTTAAAAGAATTATTCAACTGTTATCAACAGGACCAAGCAAAACGCACAATAATGTGGCTAAATATTGTCTTTTTCCCGCAGTAAAATCAATTTCAATTTCCCAAAACCTGCGAGCTGAACAAGACTTGTCCAGGTATCTACATGACTAACATTGATTATCATGATTAACATTGTGTCGCAACCTGTTGAGAAACACCAGTTGGTTTTTAAAAGCTTAGAAGTTCATTGAAACCGTCTAAGTTAACTCATCGAATTTTACAATACCGAATCAAACCCAGAAAGGTATTAGGCCGATGTACTCACGAAGCCGTTTCTTCCATGAGGAGCCATTGGTCAAAGGTGAACGAAAATTCCATAGGATCTATATGTTCCTATAGATTCAACTACTGTATAATTAAAATACTATTACCTGTTTCAGGAAATCAGCAGTCTTACGGCTAACTCTGAGTCCATACTATCTCCCAGCAAAGTCACTCATCAAACTCCTGATTTCCTCGAATCTCCCGATGCAAGAACTAATCCAAGAGAACCAGTTACTTCTACACCCTCAAGCGAACCATCTTCAAGCTCCAGTGAAAAGTCCTTCCAGCAGGATAACCCAACAACTCTCAACAACGGACTCAATGACTTCGTACGGTGCTGTCGTTTCATTCAAAGAGGTTGCAGGCAAGTAATTGTCTCGGGGGATAACGACGATCACGAGATTTATTGCGGATACAGGTTGGTCCAGTGTTGGCATCGTGATTGTACCACTGTCATGGTCCGAAAAATAAAAAGTCATTGTGAAAAAAGCCACCCGGGTCTCGCCATGTATGCCATGAAAGAGACCAGACATTGGATCAATTTTCTTCAAGATACTGACCATTACAAATACATTCCTACGTTTGTAGATGGCCACACTTTCTTTATTTATATGACTGTAGATTCAAACACAGGGCTGTTAAAATTAAAAATGTACGCTTTTTTCGTGGGCCAACCGAAAAACGAATACTCTCTGAACATCAAGTTGGAGAATGGATTGTTCGGACAACAGAAGACTATCAAACCGATCATCAATGTTACAAATGGTACCTGTGATGACGACTTGTGTGCTTTGCCTGAGCCTGATGACCTTGATGAATTCTCCATGAGTGTTTCAAAAAGCTCTTTGCTGAATCTCGTGGATAGGAGGGGAATATTGACTTTTCGTGTCACACTTATAAAGAAGTAGTTTTCAAAGGTTTTAAAACGAAAGTTACTTAATATAATAATTATTAAAGGGTTTTCCTGCGTTCATGTATACTATTGAAGTTACTTATTTAGGTTTACACTAGTTAATATTACAAAAAATTATGTTTAAGTAAGATGCAATTTTTAAGACGAAGATTTATTTACGTACTTATTTTAGCCATAATTGTACTTCATTTAGGCCTTAGCAGTACAGCCGTATTTTTACTCAGTACAACATTACAGTAATTTACTAAGTAGACAACATTATTGTTTCCTTTTCACATAATTTTATGATACAGTTTGATTATTGTATTTGCCTTTTTGATCGAGATCTTGGTAATAGTTTATATCTTGAATTAAAATATTAATAAGATGTTTATCGCGTGGTAAATATATTTTGATAGTATCCATCAAAATAATACAAATTATAAAAATTTATTTAGTCGTTTCGAAATAGCGGCAAAAAAATATATTTTTCGCTATAACAGCGTTATAAGTATTCCGATTTCAATAAAAATTGAAATCCGTGTTCCCTTCACGATAATAAACGTGCAGTAAAAGAATACGTAAATCTGAGATCGAAGGCCGAAGCGAGGCCGTGAGTGTAGCAAATAAGAGTAACGAATTCCTTTGCAGGAAATCCGATTCACTCATGCAAGCGGCGCCTTAGCGCTTAGCTGCGTGTCGGCCTGGTTTTTACAGAAAACATCAAGTTTCCAGTCGCGTTTTAGTAATGAGAGTCATATGTTTCCAAATAGAATGACGAAAATTAAATTTATTAGCTAAATTTCTTCATTGTTCTATCATTCATACTGCAGCCTTTGACATTTACTCTCTGATGCATTCCAGTATCCAGTCGTTTAACCTAATATATGCTATATTATCATTTTTGTCATTTTGTTTTAAAAAAAGGGGTTTTAGACACATAAATTGACGAGCTAAAGTTGCACTTTTATTTCCAAAGAAATAAAGGTTTGTTTGGGTGGTATTTCACTATCTAGGGAGAAAAAGATAATCTTCATAACCTTCCCAAATAACAAATTTTCACCTTTTTGTAAGTTTTAAAAATAGGCAAGTTTTGTAAATTAAAACAAAACTGCCGAATATTCTGTAAAAACACCTATTAACAAATTTAAACTCTGAAAATGTTGAATTACAAAACATATTTGGATTTATCCTGTAACTTTGCTGATAATGAAAAGTATCGTGCACAACTTGTATACCGAAAGTTTTTTTACGTCATACTTTTTGGAAACATAACTTTTAACACTAAAATGCGGATGGAAACTTGCGGATTTCTTTATAAACCAGGCACTATTTTCCGACCACTAAAATTAGCTACACTTTTTTTAATAACAAACTTTTATTTTATGATTTAATTTTACATGTTAATTTTATGGCGAAACCCTATTTTACCGGACTGTTCTTTTCGGACAGTTGTGAAGTTTCAAACGGGACGCAACCGCTGACTTTTGTTGTTGTCAAACCATTGGTTAACCTCTTATTGATTTTACACGTTGAACTATATTACGAAATTGCGTGTTTGTTGTTTCTTTGGTTTTTTCTTGTAACTATATGAACTTTTTATAGTATGACGAAAAGCATCGTTCAATACTCGTCCGAAAAGCTCTTTGCCAGGGCTTGATCTAAATTCCGCACGTGAACACGATCTTGCACTGGCGAAGAGCGCTTTCCCGGACTGGTAACGAAATATACTGTTTTCAGTGCGATATTGCAAACTATTTCCGTGTTCGGCATCGCATCTCATGGAAAATCAGCTGTTATTATGTTTGACTTTTCCTCGCACGTAAACATGGATGCACTTTGATATAACCGGGTGTTTCTAAAAGAACTCCTTGGTTTAAAGTTTTATTGGTATACAGTTTAGTTAAAACAATAGTTATTAAACATATATATTAATAAAGAAAATCTTCTCAAGTTTTTTTTGATACCTAATAAAGTTCTATATGAGCACCAGTTGTTGCCCTGGCCACGTCTAAACGATAATTAGTTTCTTCCCAGGTATTCAACAGCATATCACGCGTAACGGATGCTACAGCTTCAACAATCCTCTCTCTTAGATGATCAATGTCACGGATCTTCTCAGAATACACAATGTTTTTTACATGTCCCCAAAGGAAAAAATCTAGTGGAATCAGATCTGGGCTCCCTGGTGGCCATGCAATTGGTCCACGTCTACCAATCCACCTGTTAGGAAAACGCAAGTTCAGGTGAGGTGACGCGCCATCTTGTTGGAAGAAAACTGGTCCCTTTTCTTGTTGTATGTCATCTATTTGTGGGAAAACGTATAGTTTTAGCATGTCACAATAAATACCCCATTAACTGTTTTCTCAGCAAAAATGAAAGGTCCAACGTCTGATATGCTGTTGAATACCTGGGAAGAAACTAATTATCGTTTAGACGTGGCCAGGGCAACAAATGGTGCTCATATAGAACTTTATTAGGTATCAAAATAAACTTGAGAAGATTCTCTTTAATAATATATATGTTTAATAACTATTATTTTAACTATAATGCATACTAATAAAACTTTAAATCAAGGAGTATTTTTAGAAACACCCGGTACTGTACACAGAAAAGGACACTTTCATACTAGTAGTTAAATACGAGTATACTACGAATGTCAGCTGTTTTAACGAGTTTGGTTTTAATTCTAACGCTGATTTATAATCAGTGTAACAGCGTTACTTCCAAAAAAATAAATAGGTACTGTTGAATTTAAAACACTGTCTACTTTCAGTTTCTTTGAAATATTACAAACATTTATTTCGAATTATTATTTGCATATAGACAAAAAGTATCGTTCACCAATCGTCCCAAAAGTGTCTTTTTAATCCTAGACCATTTAACGTCCTCGGCTGAGCCTCGGAAGTAAACTTAACCTTATATAATCAGCTTTTTTTGACCTAATGATAAAAATACTGGTTCAACTTTTCAACCTGGTTTTTTTTAATTTCCAACCAAAAATTTCCCAAGATCCAGGAAAAAGTGTTTCTCGCCCGATTCCAGCCCGAAAGTAAAACCTAATCATGTCCACCTCTACTACTACTACTCCATTTCATTACTCAAATAAGCATAGTAAATTTGCAATAACTTGGTCAGACTCTTGATCATAAATTCAGGCCAATGTACACTACACGGCAGAGAGCCAATACAATTTCTTTATAATTACGAGTATAATTTCTGTTTACAACATGAATTAACAATTGAACTTGCAGGGTTTGAAATGTTGATCCCATTCTGCTAGATATCGATTAATGTAGGATTTGTCAATACAAGCATTATGTAGGTAACTCATTCGCTAGTCCATTGTCAATACGATATTACATTCAGAGAAATGCAAGGAAATCCCGGCTGGAAAAAGGCTGCTTCACCGGCTTTAGCCTTGTTTGTTGCCATAATTTTTCTTGTCACTGCTTTGTCTGAAACCATTCTCAATATCATGGTGTTGACAAACCGTTAAATAGATTAACTGTTAAACGTTACTTTTAACAGTATTATGCAAACCTTACATTTTTTTCGACAATTAGGAAACTAGTAAAAAATACAACAAAACAGCCAATATTTTGAAATAATAAATTAGTTCATGCTGGTATTAATTCCGCGAAAAGGTCTTACTTCGACAGAACAGGCTGCTCTCCGTGGTGCGGACTGTGGAGGTCCATCCGTTTGTCTATTCCCACCGGCCGCTAGGTTATGGTAATGTGTAGTTTTACAATGCAAATAATCAATGATACTTATTGCTAATAAATACACATTACATAAGTGTTTTTACTTCATGAAGCGTTATGGAGATTGGATAGTAATGAGCTGCAAACGATCAGTGTTAAAGTTTAATCTAGATAGACACAAGTTCATAACAATACAATTTAAAACGTGTTCGCAATACTGCAAACAACTAGCACACATTTAGTATTGATAAGGGATCTCAGGGAACTACAAGGTTAAAAAACTATAAGACCATCTAAGGGCATTTGTCTCATTGATGAACTTTGGTAGAAAGCTTTGTGGAACATTCATACAGCACTCGCCTTCAACCTCATCGAAATCCTCGTCGCCGCTTTCACTTGTCATCACAATTGGCTTTATTGTTTTACAATGACAGATGTCCCCTTGCTCAAGCTTGATGGTGACGTACAGGTCTGCTTGAGGCTTTTTGAAAGGATACGCAAGAAGTCTGAAGCGCAACATTTTGCCTTCAGGGTCATTGTGCAGGTTTAGAAACAGTATTTGGTTGTTAATGAACACTGCCACATTTGATATTCTTATTACATTGGGATCAAAATTACTAGATAACATTTTTGCTTTCATTTTAGTTATACAGAAGAAAGTAGGATGTTTCTCCTCATAATGGCTGCGCATTTGACAAAGTTTCACTTTCTCGTAGCAACTCGTTTGTATACATGAAATAGATCTATGGCCACAGTAAATTTCGTGATCATCGTTTGGTAACCGGACGTATTTACAGCCTTGGTCAGCAAACCTGCAGAACCGAGGAAGGGCCTCTAAAAGGCTGTTCAAGCAGACGGGGTTCCTCGTCAAGAACGGGTCTTTGCAAAGGGTACAGGTCTTGTCTGCCAACTGTTCAACGCACTGTACACAGGTGAGGTGGCCATTATGGCATTGACTGACCGGGGAGTTGGCCACTTCTAGACATATTGGACACTCAAGGATCTTGTGCAGAGTGGTGGCGCTAAGGAAGAGCTTGGACTCCTGCGAACAAAAATTAAATGAAATAACATTTAGTTCGAATAGTCGGTGGTAATAATGGGTCAGTGGATAGTAGTAATTGTTCAGAGAGTTTGTTGTGGATCGGTGGGGGTAGTTGAGGGTTGGTTGGAGTAGCCGTGAGTTCGTTTGAGTAGTTACGGGTTGGTTGGATTATTAGTGGGTGTGTTGGGGTAGTTGTGGGTAGGCGGGGTAAGTTGTGGGTTGGTTGGATTAGTTGTGAGTTGGTTGGGGGTAGGCGTGAGTTCGTTGGGGTAGTTATGGGTTTGTTGGATTATTAGTGGGTGTGTTCGGGGTTATTGTGGGTTGGTTGGGGTAGATTTGGGTCGGCGGGGTAAGCTGTGGGTTAGTTGGATTACAGTTAGGTGTGGTTTTAGGTCAGCGGGAGTAGTTGTTGGTTGGTTGGAGTAGTTGTGGGTGCGTTGGGGTTAGTTGTGGGCCGGCGGGGGGTAATCATCGATTGTTTGGGGGTAGTTGTGGGTTGGTTTCAGTATTTGGGGGTTTGTTCGGGGTAGTTTTGTGTTGGTTGGGGTATTTTTAGTTAGTTGGGGGTAGTTGTACGTTAGTTGAAGTATTTGGGGGTCGGCGGCGATAAGTGTGGGTTAATAGGGTTGGTTGGAGTAGTTGTAGGTTGGTTGAATAGCTGTATGTTGGTTGAGGTAGTTTTGGGTTGGTTGGGGTAGTTGTATGTTGATTGGGGTAGTTGTGGATTGATGGTGGTAACGGTTGATCGGTGGTATTTATTGTGAGTCGGTGGTGATGCCAAGAGGAGATAAGTAGTTTATGCAAAGAATTTACGCAGACGCATAGCAATAGTGAAGTTTCATATTATACAACTAAATTTATCATTAGTTCTTTTCAGTATAACTTTCTGAGTATAACTTTTACATTAATTCCCTCCATTAATTTGAACTACTCGTATCTCACTTCAACTATCGCCCCGTCAGCTGGAAATTAATATTTCGTCTCCCAAACAGATAATATACAGGGTGTTTTTTTTTAAAAACTCAACCCAATTTTCAAACTATAGTAAGTAACTTTTTACGAGAGCTATTTGGTTGTAAATCGTATCATTAGTTTGTTTACTTCAATATCCATCTGATGGTATGTATTTTTGCAGTAATATAGAGGTTTTGGTTACATAATTTGATGTTATTGTAAAATAAACGCAATTTTTTTTAGCAATGATCATTGCGTGTCTATTTACTTATTGGTGAAGAATACTTATAAACCATTTTTTTGTTTCAAAAAGAGTTTGGGGTCAAGTTATAAGTGTTAGTATCCAAAAATATATAAAATTCAGAGATTTTTTAAAACTTTTAACGAAACAGGTTTTGTAAAGAACAGAAAACATTACAGAAGGCGGACTATACTGAATGAACAAGTCATGGAGTATTATTTTAGAAGATTCTCCTAAAGGATCTTTTAGAGTTTTGAAACAACAAAAGCACATAGCCCAATCAGGCCTGCAAACTTGATCTCAAACGCCTTTTATTATCAAAAAAGTGTTCTTATTCTTAAGTATTCTTCGACAATAAACACTCTTTGAAAAACCAGGATTGCGTTTATTTTACAATAACATCAAACTAGGAAATCAAACCACTATATTACTGCAACAATTCACACCATCCGATAGGTATTGAAGTTTTTATTTATTTATTTCACAATACTATATGCATTGACCTGTACAAGGAGAACTTAACGGACAGGCTGGTTTTAACTAATTACGTTCATTCGTATATATATATATACATATTCGGGTCTCCCGCTTGCCGGGCAGTTATGTTAAACCACTACACCATCCGGCCCAACTATTTCTGCCTTAAAATATACCTTAATAGTTGGGCGGATGGTGTAGTTCTTAGCAATTGATCAAAATATTTTTGTCTTCAAATTTATTTAGTAATAAATTAGCTATTTAGCATTTATACAAATTAAGATCTATATACATATTCGTATATATAGATAACTTAGAAGTACCGTGTGTTTTAATTGTGTGTACACTACAATAGTTTAAAACTTGTTGTATAGCTTTAACTTTTTTAGGGGGTATCCAAGTTATAAGGTTGACACAAAATACATATTCCAGAATTGTTCACAATCCAAACTGGTTTAGAAAAGCATATTGCAAACTCAAAGGAGGATTTTAGTTTATAAATGAAACCTATAACATGGAAATTTGGGAAGAGGATCTTGTCAAAAACTAGGAGAACAACTTTGGAAGTAACTGTCCTGAATTGTATCACAAGGGTGATTTGGGCAGCCAGGAAAACTCTAGAATAAACACCTATATGTAGAACAACACAAAAATTTCAAAGACATTTCCAAGACATTCGTGAAAATATATTTTTCAGTAATAAAACCCAATAGGTAGCCTATATATGTATAAATTAGAAAAATTGATTCTTTTGACGCGAAATTCTTTTAAGATTTAAGTATTTCTTCTAAATTTGTATAGTCAAGAAAGGAAATATATGGCAAAAACAACTGCACTGTTAGCAAATTTCTATTAGAAATAGTGTTATTCATTTCTAAATACTCAGTAATTACTCGCAGTCTAATCCTGGAAGAAAGTGCGGGTGAAAGAATAATTGCCGGCTAACCCCTTTTACACCCACAAAGCTAGAGTTCTTTGAAACAGAAATACGCTTAGCTAAGTTATGCCGCCATCTTGTAAATAGTTGTGTATAGTCACTCATTTCATCTTGTACATATATAATGTTTCAAAAAACTAATTCACTCAAACCTCGGTGAGTCTTTGACAACGACATAGGTAATTCAGGTAACGTAAAGTGTATATCCACACATTTTCACCATCACCGTCTACTCTTTTACCAAGTAGACAAGACGGTAGTAAATATTGGACAAGTTGGTAGACTTAAAGATCCAGCTATGGGTAACCGGGTGGCTCCATCGAACGCTATTTTATTTTTAGTCTTGTCCGAAGAAAAATTCTTTAACACTTAAAACCTTTGATGGGTTTGCCTTCATCGATAATATATTCATTATTATTTATTTGGCAGTATGGATTCGAAAGCCTCCAATAACTTTAAACCCACAATGTTTGTTCTTGATTTTAAACTTTACTTGGACGATTTCTGATCAATTAGTTACATTTTTAGATGATTTCTTAGACAGTGGAAAATTGATCTTTTGACGTTTCTGAGTATAATCAGTTATAGGAATCTTTTTACTAATCGAGGTTACGCTAAAGGGAAATATGCAAATCAATCAAAGAAAAAATACTAAATCGAATTCTTATCAGTACAAAGAAGCAAAGTTTATAACTATAAGAACTTAACGAAGAAGATTCATAACTATATGTACATATTACCCTGGCCTTCCTAAAACTAATAATACGACCATTAAAACGTCCTTCAACCTTTTACAATCTTCTCCTGTAACTAAGGACCAGACTTACGTGCTCTACTGCAAGTTTTATTACATATCGTGAAGGTAAAACGTATTTTAAACTTTATTGAAATCGGACTACTCGTGGCACTTTTGGTCACTATTTGGGTCGCCATTTTGAAACGATCCAATGAATGTTCATAATTTTTAGTTAGTTAGAGGATACTTTGAAACTAAATATTTATTTCAAATTTCATCAAAATCGAACGAAATTTACTGTTTTGAGATCGTTTAAACCACTTTTTTAACCAAAACTCCCTCCGGATAAGGAAGTTTCGATAGCCCGATTTTGCTGGTTAACGAACGTGACCGAGATATTTCAAAAAGAAACATTTGTACTTAATTTCATGAAAGTCGGACGAAAATGCGACCTGCAGAGAGTAAAACATATATTCATACATATGGCTATAGGATGAGTTTCAATTGGCCCCTTCCCACCTTAACATTTTAAAAAGGAAAAGTGTTTTAAAACTCTTGTTGAAAAGGGGTTTGAAGATTGTTTTGACGTCACCCACCCTCACCCAAAAACCTTTGTGGCACTTCAATTGAAAGGACATTTCAATACAAATTTAACGACGCAAATACAGTTTTTTTTACCTTGAATAGTTATTGGTAATACCTGTTTATAGATTGCAAGAAACCAGTTTTAAATGCCAAAATTCATGTACAGCTTTTTTAAGGACGACTTTTTAAAAATCTTTTGATAGAAACATTACAACCCTAAAACATAACCCTAAATGTGTCATAAAAAGTCTTTTATGTAATATGAAGCATTTTAAACCTGATTTCTTGTAATCTTTAAATGCACACTACAAAAGAACTAATAGAGATAAAGAAATATTTTTTGGGCGGGGGTGCGCCACGCAAAGTACGTCAAACTTAACTTCAGAATCCTATAAGAACATGCATTCCTCAAAAGGTTTTAAACTTTTTCCTTTTTCAAAGTTAATGTGGGGGAGGAACATTTAAAACTCACCCTGTATATATATACAATATACATTACATATGTATATAATGTCTTGTAAAAATGCTCAAAACGTTTTCTGGGGCCAGGATCGGTGCTCATTTCCAGTCCATTTCTGAGTCCTGAGTCTGGGTCTTACCATTCCAACGGCATGAATATCTCATTTTACAAAGGAAATGCGATAAAAAAGATCTCCATTACCACCTACAAGACAAATAAATTCAAGCGTATAAAAAGCAGAACCGTAAAAACTAATTAAATTAATAAACTTACGTGAGGGCATTCTGCCATTGCACCCTGTAGCTATACAATAGTAACAACCGTACTGTAGATTTCACTTCACCAGTCACCACAGTCCTCTGTCTATACCGGCACTGGCAGAGTCCACTATCCAGCAGAGTCAGCACAGGGTAGGCCTACTTACTCGGAAGTGAGCAAGGTTGGCCACACTGTTATCAGTGTTTTCCAGTTGTGACAGTCCTTAGCAGCATTGAACTTCCAGTGCTGCCACACTCGTCGAAGGAAATTCCCTTCGAGACAGGTACTACCGTTTTAGATTTTAAATGCGTTAGATTATATTTGTTACAAACACTGGCAGATGAAGGTTCTTCTTTTATCAATGGATCTAATAAAATTTAATTACAAAAATCAAGACAGTTTCTGTAAAACTCACGTCTTTATGCTTTGAAAACATTAAAAATATGAAGAGTGTTTAGCAGATAAAGAGACTCCATAAGATATATGGAGATGATTTATGCTAAAATATGCTAATTTTAAAAACAATTGAGCGTAATAGAATGACAGCCTCCTTAATAAAAATAAGCCCTTTATTTATAAAACACTTTATTACAAACTAAGTCTATGTGTGGATCCCATGACAGTTTTTTCTATGTATTGACCCAAGAATTTGACACAGTCAGTTTCTTGAAGGGAACTTTTATCTATTGTGAAATTAAATTAATGGCTATCTTGATTTTGATTAAATCCAAAATTAGTGTTGTATGCTTTATTAAAGTTGGTACTTAAATCAAGATTTTCGAAGTACTCAACGCAATTGTTAGTTACGTCAACAGCAAGATTGTGAAGATCAGAAGAGCTGTTTCCATTAAAACTGAGTGTCGTATCTTCAGTTTGATGATAATGAATGATAGGTACCAAAACATACAGTAAAAGAACTCGTAAAGCTGAGGCCGAAGGCAAATAGCCTCGGATAACGTAAAAGTCTATCTTATACATTACTATCTACGTTAATAAACTTTGACAACAAAAATAAACAACACCTCATAAATTGTTTTTGTCTACATCTGTTAAAATATTATCTTACCTCCATTATCACTGTTACGTTCACCGCTACATTACGGCCGTACATTATAGTGATCAACGCTTTCCAGGGAAACCATATAGCTTTAGTGTTTTTAGAGCAAAATGACACAACTACTTTATTCAACTAAAAGCCTGCGTATTTTCTTGCTGTTATGTTGGTAGCACTTACACATATCAGGTAGCAGTTCCAAGCCCTGTATTGTCTTGTTTATCCTGTGCCATGGCGGAACCTCCTCAAGTAAGTTGTACTCGTAGTTTGCGCACTTATAGAGATGCAGTTCTAACTAAACAATTATTAATTTTGTTTAAATAAGTTTTATATTAACTCAAACGTGAATAGCTTATAGTACAAAGTCCGCAACGAATTATCTTTATTCGTAATCTTTGTTCAGCCCTTTGGTCAATGTGTGTGCATGAATCAGATGTGATGGATATCAGATCTCCTAAATGTTTAGGGAAAATTAGTCAACGCTGTAAAAATGTGTTGCGATAAAACAGTTTTCGTAGTGAGATTTAAATGTTTTGGCTTTTGATCGGATTTAGTAACCTTTCAACGACATTACGGTTGTGTAAAGGTATTATACCAGTCATCTAAATTATAATACCGTTTTAAATCAAACAAGTTTCTATATTATAGAAAACGTTAAACAAGTGAATGCTAACCATCCCATCCTTATCGCATTATCGTTTAGATCGGGTTTGATTGATTGTACAACATTATCTTCAGTTTGCCAACTTTTGCTTGTGTTAATTCCAACATTAAGATTTACTTCTGTACAAAAGTTGTTAGAGTTAGCGTAACACAACTTAAGCTATTTGGAACTTTAGCGAATTCAACTGTTCAGAACAGGTAAAGGTGGATGAAAAATGTCTTGGAATTTAATTTTAAATTAAAAAGTGGATTTGTACAATAAATTTATTCAATACAGAACAGTTCCACAATAGATGACTCGACAATCAACTAACCAAAGATATGGTTTTAGTAGGTAGATTGGGCAAAGATGGCTGAGGCAGGAAAATCAACATAGTTGCGGCAGCCCAAGCACAGCTGAAAGTATACCTTCATTGAAAACCTTTTTGGGAAAACTATCTGTAACATATGTTATCCCAGATTTACCTCGAGATAAATATCTAAGTAAACGTTATGCATTATTAAAACGTTGTTGATCACGTTAGTAAGGGGACTTGGCCGACCAGCAACTCGTGTACGGGTACTTCCTTATTAAGGGTCCGCGTCAGTAGTCACTTCAGAGAAAAACTGAAGACACCGCACACGTAACAACTGGGTAAACACCGGGCCTTCTTTCAACTGATGCCCAACTGTCAAACTAAGCGTTTGCAGAGGTTTACGGCGGATCGTTTTTCACCTTTAGAAGTAATTTTTACATTAATAAACATAGTGCGATTCGAATAATTGCAAAACTTCAATGGAGAGAGTCGTGCAAGCCAGCATTCAAAAATCTGAAATTGTTGACACTTCCCTGCCTGTACATTCTAGAATCGTCTCTCTTTTTCAAATCAAAATGCGACAGCATAAGAGGTAGCGATATACACTCTTATGTCACTAGAGGCAGGGATGACTACCGGACTGGGAGACACAGAACGGTGGTCCATGAACGTTTGCCCTCCCAGGCAGGAGTTCATTTCGTCAACAGGCTTCCAAATTCAATAAAAAGTGCTCATATGCTTACGGCATTTAAAACTCGCTTAAAAAGTTTTGGTCGCAGAAGCGTTTTACAGCGTTGAGGAGTTTTTGGCACACAATTGGGAAATCTGATCAAAGAGCTAGGGAGGAACAATTCGTATGAATGAAGATGAATGAGTGCAGACAATGTATGTTTGAAAGAGTTCTCGATGTTTGAGTGAATGGAAAATTTTAGTTTCACATCCTAAATGACGATTGCCATGCATTATAGAAATGTGTATGCAATAAACTATTGATTGATTGATTGATTGATAGTATATTTGGAAACAAGAGGGGTTTTTTGACACGTGTATAGAACCAGACTTCCATAAGTGGTTCAATAGTTTCACAAATAAACTTTGAAGTACGTAAGTTTTAATGTTTTCAACTCCATTTTGTACACTTTCATCGCACAAATTTCACTAATAACAATCTAAAGGCGAGTCGAAAAACTCCTCTAGTTTCTAAGTATGTCATGTTCATTAATGTAAAACTGTTTTGAAATGTGAAAAACGGGCGACTGTAAAAAAAATTACATCGAAGCGTCGCCGCGCAGCTGAGGCGGACTCTTTAGCGTAAATCATTTTTCAAACGAGTTGACATTGTGCTCCACTGCATGGGTAGATACGAGAACTCGGTACACGATAATTTCGATTATTCAAAAAAGTAAAGTAACTAAAAATTTGAAACAATGCAATAGTGAATAGGTCTACTTGTAAGATAAGAATATGTTTCGGTCGCTAATATCACCACCCTTTACTCAATAACTGAACAGGTGGTTCCGAAGATGTTTACTCAAATATTTAAGATAATTTGTGACATATTTTTACGGTCTAGTGAATTTCAAACACTGTCGCTTCGAATCAGTTCTCTGGAAACATTTGACAGTGTTTTTACTATTTATTTTCCGTAAAGCTGGTTTTGTAACTGGGAGTAGTGTAATGCAATATTACTTTATTCTGTCTAAAGTGTTTCCTGGTAATGTTTCAGGAAGACGCAATGACTGTTATGATGTCAAAAGTGAGTAAAGAACTAGAGTGTCCAGTGTGTATGGAGATTGTTGTGCCTCCTGTACGTCAATGCGTGAACGGCCACGTCACATGTTCAGCTTGTGCTGAAACACTAGCAAACTGTTCCTTGTGCAACCAACCTATCCTAGAAAACAACCCGACCTTCATCAACAACTTGCTAGCGGCTCTGCCTCGCCCTTGTAAGTACTCGGACAAATGTAAGGAGTTTTGTGTGACGGGCGATGAGCATGAGAACTACTGTGGCTTCAGAGAAATCTTGTGTAGAAATTCTGGTTGCATTGATAAAGTGCAGGTTAATAAACTTAAATGCCACCTCGAGCAAAGACACCAACATCAGTTTGTCATCAACTCTGTTAACGGTTCGTTTCACTTTAGTTCTCTCAAGCCAAACGAGCAGGGAAGGTTGTGGTACTGTCCAGCGATGTACGATGACAAGATGTTCTATATTTACTTTTACAAAAACTCTTCAGATCTTTGTTGGAATGTTCTTTTTGAATCCCATTTCACAAAAAAACCTACACAACAGTATTTCGTCAATGTCAGATTGGAAAATGGCGATTTCAACGCTTCGAGTACTCTTGCTGCTATTCACGGCCAGGACAACGGTAGCTCTAGTTACAAGGAAATAGTTTCAAACATGGTTAAGAAAAATGAGCACAGCTGTATGAGAGTGTCTCAGAATCTTTTAAATAACATTGTCGGGAATAGTAAAAGTCTGTATGTTGAATACTCTTTCTTCAAAAAGTGAAATAGTGACAGAGAAATTTCAACAAGTGATAGAAATCATTATTGTTAATTAGCTCTAAATATATTGTTTGACAACTGTACAGTCGTGCTAAAGTCACACGTCAAGTTCAGATCCTGAAATTAACATTAAAATATGTATTTATATTATCAATCGTCTTAACCGAAAGTTAAGCATGAAGTGAGTAAATTGTTTGCTTTCACGCCGTAAATTCACACGTACACAGTTAAAATTTGCGTGTGAGTGTGAATAATTAAGAATACAAGCTTGGTTTACTGAGGGTTAAAACTACCTTTCAGATTTTAGAATTATCACAATTATTCAACCTAGAGGTATTGCATGAATAGTTTTCTATATTTTCACTAAACCATAATATTTACTATAATAAACCTTTTGAAAATGAAAGATAGAAGTAAAATAGATGAGTTTAAGTTTCTGGTTCAGTCTATTGTTGCCTTTGATTGTCATTGTACTACAAATGAAATTGTATGTATTACATTATTTTAAAATATATGGGTTTTTATTTTCCCAGCATGGTACTGTGCCTTTTTGAGCTACTTACAATGAAACACGTGTATTGGTAGCAGTGTCAATACTACTGCCATTAGATGTTTCATCGGGGGTTTATGAGTAAGATTCATAAGAAGGTAGGTGAAATAATGAAAATAATGAAGATAACTGTAATATAGGGGTTTCGAAGGACCACTCAGAAAACTGGGAAAAGAGGGGTTGTATGTTATAATGAAATGGAACAATAATTCATTATGAACTCACCACAGCTGGGATAGATAAATAAATAACTTTATTTGTTATTTACAAAAGGTATTGCGTGACAAAAACAAATATAAATACAAAAACAAATAAGATAAGCCCATCACCAAAATACTGTTCCCCTATACGAACAAATTTTGTTGGAAAAACTAGTTGTATTTGAATCGTCCATAAATTCACCAACACTATAAAATGATTTTTGAATTAAAAATGTTTTCAATTTCGACTTAAAAGAGTTTATACTGTTTATATTTTTAAATAATCTGGTAATTTGTTAAAAATTTAATTTTATTTTGTTTTTGGATGTTGTAGGAAGACGATTAGATTCAGGAGGAAGGGGTGTTGAGAAAAGTGGTGAATAACGCACTGGGGTTGCATCATAGAATAAGTAAAACAGTACAGAAGTCTGACCGCATGTAAACGGAATTTGTTGGAAACTCTATAATAAAGTCGCCGTACGTTTTAAAGCGCTGCGGCGCCGACCTCGGAGGGAGGTACCAGTGCCATGTTGCCGTGTTGACTGCGTGCCCCCTCCATGCCGTCCTCTATACCTCCCCTCTCGAGCACCAGACCACAGCCACTGCCCGTGCCCTGAGGTGCATGTACCTGGCCCGTCATAACCAGAAATGACGAAAAAAATGTCCCAATATTTAGTATACAATTAATATACATTAGTATACCACTTTATATAATTAGTATACCAACCGGAACAGAATGGCGATCAAAATCATGTTTCCGGTCCAGGAACATGGTAGTAATGTGAGGCCTGCGGACTGGGGCGGCGGGTCACGGCAGGCCAATTAAATTAGCGGCGGGCCAACGTGCGGCTTCAGTCAGCAGTTTCAAAACGGTAACCTAAGATTTTAAGACCAAGCGCTCGCTTTCCTTCGGCCTTCGGCCTCGAAAAGCTTCACACTTGGTCTTAAAATCTTAGGTTACTGTTTTGGAACCTCGTGGACCTTAGTCCATTCAAAAACTTTAATTTATATAAAACTCAAAACTGTACAATCATTAACCATTTCGATACGGATCTTTGAAAAGAAAGTACATAATCACAAACGATGGAGTTAAACAACCTTAACGAAGTAGATAGTTTAACAGTCCCTGGATTTTCATATTTAGGTCCAGGAAATCCTATAAACATTGGTAACCCTGTTAACGGTGTGGATATGGTAGCTATGATACATGATCTAATGTACGAAGAGGCTCAAAAGAGTTTCGAAATACATAAAAATAGACATAAAGCTTTCAAAGATATCCAACTGGCTGATAGGGTGTTCGTAGAAACACTTAAAGATTTAAAAACAAAGTCATGGTGCGAAGCATTGGGTAAAGTTCTAGGTTCCACAGTCATAAGTATCAAATTACGCATTGAAAAGTGCTTGAACTGTACCATATATCCAAGATTTCGCTAAGTGTACCAAATTTCTATAACTTTAACAATTTAAACATTTAAAATAATTTACCGATTACTAGTTTACATAAATATAAAAGAAAAAATGAAACCTGAGCACCTAGATGTACACGCGAGTTCCGAAGATGAAAACTTCATTAATGACTTAAGCGTTGATTTCAACGATGATTCCAGTACAATATAATTTCACAGTTTCAATTTACCAGTTGACAGTACATCCGCATGTTACCTAAACAAAACGGAATATTAGCACTAGTATAGTAAACCAATTCCACGGCGGACAACTACAGTTTTAATTAAAAAATGTGGTTAGGAGCATAACATGAGTTACTAACCTCCTTTAACAACATGTTTAGGGATACGGTAGTAGTAGGCCTAAATAAACTAATATAATGTTATTAACCATATCTACGACACATTTTTATCAAAATATATATTATAACTGAAAATATTGTATCGTTGATAATTTTGTTTGTATAAAACTATGTTTGCCTACCTTTATTTTAAAATCAAACTGGTTCATATCGTAGAGAACAAACACACGTTTTTCTAGACTTTGGTAATCATATTTACAATTATTGTAATTATTTATAATCCACTCAACGTGTATTTACAATAAATATATTAATACATAGTCCTCGTTCACTTGATGGGAACTAAAACACAGTATACGAGTATTCCTGTCGCAATTGTGTAGTTTGATATACAATTAAACATATACGTATTAGGCATACTAAATATTACATACTATCATACACATTATCACGCACAATGTTATACAAAGTTAATACCTAATAAAAAAACTAAACGTAACCGCTAAACTAGTCAGAAAGTATGTAACTATAAATCCATGGACAACTGTCGACTGACTGACAAGGAACGCGTGAGAAAGCAAACTCGTCTGTTTACCTGATCACATAAACATAAACAACGTAAACTATGTTGGGTTGCTAACCTTCATTTCTCTGATTCTAAGTTAATTATTCAGGATTATCACTTATCACATTGTGCTAGTTTTTTCATACAACGAATGTTGTATAGCTTTTAAATAGTTCTATTTCTTTTTTATATGCACAATTAGTTAAATGGATTAGTTCATTGAACTGTTAGAAATATTATAAAAATAAACAAAATTGGAAAGGAATAGCTCATCAAATTTGGAAATTAAAGCCCAGTCTACTCACCATAATATTAAGTTTACTTAGCCATTAAGACTACTTAACCAGTTGCCTATTACTTTTAATTCATTGTCATTTTTTGTTTAGTTTTTTTACATATTTACATTTTATATATGCTGACTTGAGCCTGTGTGATTTTTTTCTGTGGGGACACCTCAAAGCACAAGTCTACACCCACCAACCTCGGTCACTAGTTGAATTGAAGGAGGTCAATCAAAGAAGTCGCAGCAACCGACAACCTTTGTTGACTCGAGTTAAACGATTTTCAGGCAAGTCTTGAAAAATGCATTCAGGACGATGGACGTCACATGCCAGATGTAATTTTCCACACATGAACTTTTCTAAAATGGCATTATATTTCCAAAATGTTGATGTAATAAATATCGATTTTTATCTAATAACAACTGTGTACCGATCATTTGTAAACCGTCAGGTTCCCGTGTAATCACCCTGTATAAGCAACTGTGCATTTTAGATTGGTCCTTAACCCTTAAACGAAGTTTCACCGCCATTGGTCTATTCTGAGTTAAGCGGTCAAGAGGCTCTAAAACCTTACAGACAGACAGACAAACAGAGAGACAGCAGACAGACAGGCAGGAATTTTGTTGACGCCAGTTTGGGTCTACGCAAAGTACAGGGTCCGGCAGTCAAACCTGATGGTTTTAAACTGGAATATAAACAAAAGTTATTGAGATATTTTAAAAATTATTTTTTATCGTAAGAGGAGAAATGGAAATTTAATATTCATAATAAAAAACACAAAAATAACTTATATAGCAAAAGTTATGTCACTTATAATAATGACCACTATTTTCACTTAAACGTACACTATACTAACTGAAAAATTATAATTACACCAATTAAACGTATTCCCAAACTATAATTTAACCGCACTCTTAAACCAGTCCTACAACTGCAACTTACAATACGCTATCTCTACCCGAGGAATCTCACCCTCTTGACATTGTCTGTTTATTACACAGTTACGAAGTTAACTTTTCAACTGACAGAAACACGTTTGATGTCTCATTTTGAAAGAAAACGTATTACGCAGTGCCTCCGTTTACCCTTTTTTGATCAAAATTTCCGTTTATTATTAATAACAAGAAAATAAGATTTTTCAGTTTGGAATTCTTTTGCAGCTTAATAGGAAATCAAAATCTGTCAGGATGGGCACTTGCTAGAAAATTTAATGTACTTTTTAAATAAAATTTATTTCAAGAAAATTGATTAAAAATGTAGGATTACGCGTCTCAAGCGCGACCATGAACTTCAAATTGTACAGGTGAAATCATCAATGGTAGCTCTAGTATTCTGCTGACACATTGGATGTTATCAACATAAACCTTCCGTTCTGGAGTCTGCCGCCAATTGGTCCCCGGTTAAATTTCCGGAAGCTTTGGTAATCGTTGGAAAGAGACAAACAGACATATTTTATTTGTCATAGTAAGTTTTTCTGTAATCTTGTGCTTGTACCAACAAGATCTACCCAGTTACCCATTTAGTTTCACACTATTGGTAGGGGACCATGGAACATTGCTGGCTTTCGACATGGCAAGACCGCGATAACTATTATTTATAAAATGGCGACATTGCGAACGAGTGTTTATAGCGTGTATCATAATAGTTCGGCAAATTACCAAAAGGTGGCGCTACTACCTTATGTTAGCTACGCCTGCGCTAATTCAAATTAAACAGTGGAACCGCACTCTTAACCACTCTCCGGTCCTACAACTGCAACTTACAATACGCTATCTCTACCCGAGTTTAATCTCACCCTCTTGACATTGTCTGTTTATTATAGCAGTGAAGAATGTAAACAAACCAAATGACAACACACACAGCTGGTGTCTGGCGGTGTGCATATCTCCGTCGGCTCCAGCCTTTTTTGTTTACAACCCTCAACACCCGCAAACTACGATATTTTGCAGTGACGACACTTTTATATCACTGTAGTCTGGCATAAATGTGTGAGACACAAACAGAACTTTGTCATTTTGATGTCCGACTTCGAATAGGAAATCGAAACTGGACATTATTCGGTTTATTAGATACAAGTCCTATTATATATTGTTTAATCATCTAATAAAATTATGTTACGTTAATTCATAATGTTATTACTTTACCTTTTTAGCTACGAACCGCAGGACGTTTCTAACTAAACATCTTGTTATGAAATTTAGCTTATTAGTCAATAAAGGGAAGCAGAATTGATTTAAAATTAACGATGAATATTGAAAATACAAAAATGACAAGACAGTGTCATGTGCACATTTTTCACCTCAGTCGAGATTCTAGATTTAGCTAGTGTGTGATAGTAGCTCCATAATAAAATACAATTTAAATGTACAGTACCAATAATCTAGGTTTGTGTTTTAAACGCTTTTCAGGTCAATAATATTAACAAATCGCTTAAAATATGAGTTACTTTGATACTTTGATTTGAGACAACGACCACTCCTAGAGGGCATTTTAAGGTGAATAGGGATGAAGGGTGAGTGTGTTGAGTGTTTTTGATTGTAGTCTTGTTACAAACTAGGGTCGACTGTTCCCCAGATTGGATCATTAATTAATAGCCCAACGACCAACGAAACGGACCAACGGCTTAACGTGACTTCCGAACCACGGGGAGTGGCCATCGTGAAAAGTTATCACTGCGCCCGGGAATCAAACCCGGGCTGATTTTGTGCGAAGCACTGTTAAACCACTGAGTTGCAGCATCTATACAAACTATAATACAATCATTAATTTTATAGTAATTTAGGTCTGGCAAATATTAGTCAAGTGACGACCTAAATGCCAACACTGAGTGTGGCAGAGCAGAGAGCAGTGTGTGCTATGCCGGGCCAGGCAGTAGCAAGGTACGATAAATGAATACAGAGATTCTGTGTTCGCTGGGTACGGTACACAGGGACTGTCTACTCACTAGCTCACGCACTCACTCATCAGATCAGCGCGAGTCAGCGAGTGAGATGTGGCAACACCGCGCTGCCGGAACAGCCTCTGACTAACCGACTGTTCATCTTGCAAACAGTACAACTAGCGCTAGCTCATCGCGCTAGCTTCCCTATCCCGGTTACACTTCTATACTTATATCAATGATTACTAATCTACTGAATTCAGTAGATTAGTAATCATTGCTTATATGCTTATTCTATGGTTGCATTAACCGTGTGCGTATAACGTCACAAGTGTCCACTGTCCAGAGGTAACGGCCGCGGTAGACACGGAAACACACAGTCCCGTGACGCACAGTGATTTAGAGGTAGAGAACAAAAGTGAGATGATTGTGTGAGGCAAATAAGATACGCAATGATGTTGCAAGTTGCGGTCCAACACACTCGAGATGTGCTCGTTGGAGAACTAGAGGATCGTTGTAAACCTTTTTTAGACACTGTTGGATTTACCTGACAGTTTTATGAGTGAGAAAACGGAACTTTGGCTGAGCTGAGCCACTAAAAAAATACGCGTACACTTTAAAACAAAGTGTTTGCCATAGAATTCGATGAACACTGTAGACGTGAGGAGTCCTGTAAAAATTCATGTTTTAACATAACTGAGACGAAATTCAAGGTCACAGCCACTACTGCGCACTCTAGAAGGCCTCAGTGGTCACCTCAGAGAAAGGCTGTATTCGTCTGCCCAAGGAACTAACGACAACGTGCACGTAACAACTGGCTAAACAACTGATGGGGGCTTCTATCAACTGATCAAACCAAACCAAACGCGCAAGGTTTTACGACGGTCCGTTCTTCACTTTTCAAATTAACTTTACTTTAATAATAATAAATATGATACATTTGGAAACTAGAGGAGTTTTTCAACGAGTATAGATCCTTATTTCTTATAAGTTGATATACGTTGTTTTCAATCAATTTCTATTCTTAAACGCACAATAAAAACGCTCTACGCGTGTCGGACAACTTTTAAAGTTTCCAAATATACGAATAATAATTGATTTTTGGATCAATTTTTGGAAATCAATTTTTTTACTAACCACTTGCGCTTAAAATTGAAAATACAGTATTTCCAAATATACGTTTGTTATTGTTATAACATTATTTTGACAGGCGAAACAGGGCCACCGTGAACCATTGTGTTGAAGCGACGTCGTGCAGCTGAGGCGGACCCTTAAGATCTTAGACAATTAGAAATTTAATTGCAGTTTTGCCTTAGCACAGCATCCTCACAAACATGTGCCATATTTTAAGTAAGGATGTTGAATACCATAATAATCTATCTTGAAGAAGTAATAGGATAAATACCCTGATAGATTTCTAAGCAAAATAATCTTGATCCAGATTAAATGAAAATTTGTTACGTATATGTTCCATATGAAAATCCCAACTAAGTTTCCCGTACAGGTCGATACGGGAAACTTTGTTGGGATTTTATATTTTCTACCTCTCCCATTTAATTGCCAATGGAACATACTGAAACTGAAAGAATGTAAGGATGGTGTCATCTGAGAGTGAAACAGAGTGTAGGACTCGGCTGTATCACGGTATCATAGTTGTGTAGTGTGCGATGCTTTTCTGTAATCTCTGGTGGTAGTGGTACGTGGTACTACTGCGCAGGTCGAGTGACATGCAAGTCAGCATGTCCTAGCCAGCTGAACAGGCTGTAAACCAGCGAACACAGAAGTGCTTCTCTGAGTTCAATGCTGTAAACGCTCAAGGCTGCCACATTCCTACAAGATATTTTCTGTCGCGGGAGTTATCTCCAGATTATCTACGACAGTTTAAATTTAAAAAAATTCTATCACAATTCATTTCATACTAACTTCAAATCGTACTACATGCTACCTTTAAATATAGCTCAGTTTACTGAATATGACGCAGTATTGCAAAAACATGTTTAGCTGTTGTCCAACGAATGTAGGGTAATTTATGGCAGCCCTAACTAATATTGGCATCACTGGTACGGTCAAAGTCTGGGTCTAGGTCTCTAGGAGATTGTTTGTGCAGTGCTTCTATGAGTTTGCTGAATGGTACTTTAGATTGTTCTGAACAGCCTTGAACACGGATCAACATGGCGGAATCGATCCCAGTAAGTATAGTTTAGGGATCTAGTAAGTTTGAATTTTGTATAGCAAATATTGACTCGTAGTTTCCATTGCGTTTATGATTTATTATAGTCGAATTTTACCCTTTCTCAAAGTCAAGTAAGTACTTTGTTTGTTAGACTAAATAAAATAGTTATGTTTATTTTGTAATAAAGAAGCACTAAATATTTGATGATAAAAATAACTGAAAATGAAAGTACGAGTAGGAGTGAAATTCAGTTTAGTAAATTTTGTTGTAAAGTTAATTCTTGTTGTTAAAACCTTATAATATGACCGAAAATGGCTGATTTTCAGTCGAGAAATGTGTTTTTTTTAAACATAACACAACTTCAAACTTTTAGTAGTCATTTTATACGAACATGAGGTCAATAAATGTACCATTGGGTTGTTCACTTCAATATCTATCAGATGGTACGTATTGTTTCAGTAATATAGTGGTTTGATTTGCTAATTTGATGCTATTGTAAAATAAACGCAATCGCGGTTTTAGCAAAGAACAAGGGGTTGCTTATTGTTGAAGAACACTTAAGAGAAAGATAATATTTTGTCAAGATGCGTTTAGGATCAAGTATCCAGGTGTGAGTGGGCTGTCTGCTTTTGTTGTTTCAAAATTTTGAAAGATTTTTAGGAGAATTTTCTAATTCAACCTAACATTGTCCGTCATTTCTTCATTCAGTACAGTCGGCCCTCTGTTATGTTTTCCGTTCCTACATAACCTATTTTGTTAAACTTTTTTACAAATCTGTGAATTTTAGATTTGTTTGGAATATTCACACCTGTAAACTTGACCCCGAATTCCTCTTGACAAAATTATCTTCTTCTTAAGAGTTCTTCAACAATAAGCAATGTTTGATCTTGGCTAAAACCGTGATTTCGTTTATACAATAACAACAAAATCAAAACCACTATATTACTGAAACAATACAGATATTAAGTGAACAAAATATCAATTTTCTAAGCGTTAAATATAAAACAAAGTTTGAAACGGGTTGCGTTTAAAAAAAAAACCTGTAGTTAACTTTATTGCTAGCCTTGAAAATTCAATAACAGTATAGTATTTACTATTTAGTTAAGCAATGTTACTTTGTACCCCAACGAGAGTTAACAAAAGATACTCCTATTATAAATCTTTTTACTCTTTGGTATTATTGTAGTAAAAGACCGACACCGTGCGGGAGTGACGAACGCATTGCTGGTTTATTGCCGAACAGTCCTACAACATCTAATAATGATTCGGGATATAATTCATACATAACATTCTGCTCAATTGGCAAACAGTTAATATTTTGCGTGAAAATAGTCAAACAACACTCTAAGCTCACGTCGAAAGGCTAAGTTTTGCTTTTGGTGATTGCCGCATGTCTGTAGGCATAATTATGTGTGCACTGCTACTATTATCGGATATATTAATTAATTAGAAAGTCAGTTTACAAAAAATGTTGTGTTGACTTTAATATGAAAATATACATGAAAAATGATACAATATCGGTTAAATGGCATAAGCCACTAATAAACATGCAATACGTCGTAATTTCGTCTATTTTCCAATTATTGTTTTATTTGTATGAATATTTAATATTACTAGTAAGTGAGTACATTCTGCAATAAACTCAGCCACAGAGTAAGAAGCTTCAACTAACAAATACTCTTTTAATGTCTTGTTGAACAAAATTAATTGTGACAGTGAACATTTTGTCTCATTGAGGAGCATGTTTAAAATTGTACACCAGCTGGCATAGGCAATCTCTCATACAGTTGCAATCTAGGGATATCTTGTCTAAATGTTGAATTTGATCGTTTTTTATGAGAGTGAAAATCTTGGCCCTGTACAGGCTGTACTAAGGTACATTTCGAAGCACAATATAGTACAGTTTCAAGAATATATATAAAGACGCTTTTTAACTTAGAACTTTTAGATTCTTAAAATTATCTCTACACGATGTTCTTGTTGATAGCTTGCTTATCACTTGAAAGGCCGATTTTTGGAGGATAAATGCTCTTAACAATTTTGTTTCGATACAACCACCCAAAAATATAATCCCATAAGACAAATGTCATTGAACTACTCCACAGTAGACTACTTCAATAGCATCTATGGAACATGTCTTAGTAGAAATATTCCAGAAGACATCTTGATTTGGCTATCCCAACATAAGGTCTCATATACAACCCTAAGAGTTCAGTACAATCAACTTCGTTGATTATATATTTTCCAATTGAAACCAAGACCTTGTTAGTTCTATTGTTAGTCTTTTATTTCTTAGGGTGTTTGCATGTTTCGAACCGGTGACTGGACTTTTGTTTTCCTGACAATAAACAATCCATAAACAAACAATACCCATGTAAGTTCTTTTTCGAACTAAGTGGAGCTTACGTGACCATTAACGATGTCTCGTTTCAGATAGACTTGTGGGATTCCTGCATTTCTTCTCTGAAAAAGGAACTGGAGTGTCCTGTCTGCCTGGAGAACGTGACACCGCCAGTGCGTCAATGTAGCAATGGACACATCTCCTGCACAAGTTGCGCCAGTAAACTGTCAAAGTGTTCCCTCTGCAGTCAACCCTTCTTGTCGAACAACCCAGCCACTCTGAACAACCTACTGAAGATTTTACCCCAACCCTGTAAGTACTCGGTGGAAGGATGCAAAGAGATGTGCTTAGCCGCTGACCAACACGAGAAATATGCGGCTTAAGATACGTCTGCTGTGAGGAAGTCGAGTGTGGTGAAAAGGTCCATATTTACAAGTTGGTAAGCCACTATAAAAATAAACATTATCAAGATTTAGCTGTAGAACAATTGAACGGAGAAATTTTTTTCCAACCTTTTGACCCCAACGTTTCTCATTGCTGGTACTACCCGTTGGTCGTAGATGGTACCTTTGGCTATATTTACTTTTTCAGAGCAATATCAAATGATACCTGGAGTTTTTCTTTTGTTATCTTTCTGCAAAGCAAACCAGCTTTTGAGTATTTTGCCAATATAGCAGTTGAAAATGGCAACTTCATCGCCTCGAACACTCTTACTGCAGTAAACAGTACAGGCGAAACTGACTTTACCGGGAAAATTAATAAAATCGATTGTATGGTAATGTCGCCGAAACTTCTAAGTCGTCTAGTCGATAAAGATCAAACCCTATCTGTTGCATACTCTCTCTTCAAAAGTCCTATTTAACAGTGCCGTGACCAAATGCTTCACAACTTCTATATTCTATTAAATGTTACTACTGTCATAAAAATATAAAGATGTTTTAAAAGCAGTTTGTATCATTTTCTAACATTGACATTGCATCATCTACCTAGCAAATTGAGGTTGAGGTTATAAAACTAGTTTTGGTGGTTACGTTATGGTTTCCTAGAAAGCGGCGACCGCTACATTACGGCCGTAATATGACGGTGAGTTTTGTTTTCAATGTTATCATATGAGAGTGGTTTCCTAGAAAACAGTGGACGTAAGGTAGCGGTGAAAACTAGTTAAGGGTTTTCTCGCCAGGTGACACATATTGTTTTGTAAACAAAAGTCTAGCTTATCCATTACTATATACGTAAATCAGATTTGACAACTGAAAGAAACATGTCAAAAGTTGTTTTTGTCTACATCTGTTTAAATATTGTGTTGCGTCCACCGTCACGATTACGTTCACCGGCCGTAATGTAGCGGTGAACATTCTTCTAGGAAACCATAGCTTTAAGAAAAATACAGTTTGTTATTAGAACTTTGTAGTTTGTGTTTCCATCTGTTAATATAAATTTTACGAAATAAATTTGTGTAAAGTAAATAAGGTTCTTAATTAAAACATAAATTTGGCATTTTTTTATCTAAGGCTTTGTCCTGATTTGCTGACTCACTTAATCATCATCGCTGAGCCAAAGCTAGAAGGCCTAGAAACTTGAAATTGGGCATGAACATTTCTTTTATAATTTTCAAATTCCAACTAAGAGAAAATTTTTTAAATTTCAAAAATGTAGGTGGGTGTTTTGGAAGCTAAACACCTGGAAAAACTACCTCTGAATTTCTTCACTTTGACATTCAAGGCACTAAACAGAAATTAAATGCTGTCAACATTTCAAATATTTGCTGTCAATGCTACTCATTGTGTGTTTAATAGAAAAATTATAATTCAATAGGCATTTTTCAATCTAGCCTAGGATACGTAAAGTGAACGAGTGTCTGAATTTAAAAAGAACTTTATAACAGCTGCTGTTTGTTTACTATAAAATACACGTTACAAAATAAATTGAATATATTTCAATGTACTATCGTTCTGTGCCTCTCACCCAAGTAGTTCTCCCTGGCTTACGAGCTCGCACCTCTCCATTAAAAAGAATTAGGTTTACAAGATGTGTGGCAGAATAAGGCCATCAGTAGAAAATCTTTGAATGCTTCTACATGACTCTCTCTTGCTACTCTGCAGAGGTTCAGTCTGTCTGCTTTTGAAAGATAAAAAATCTAGAATAATTGGCTTTTAACTACTCACAACTTGAATTCATAGGCACGTTTAAGATGGATTATCCCACAACATTACGTTATCAGTCGGAATATTTCGTAAAGTATAGATTGACATACTCACGATGAAAATTGGAGCACCATATTGAATGAAATTCCACCACCGTGTGGCCCTGGAAAATACTAAATTAAACTCAAAATTTAAGTTATACAGAATGTCCCAAGAGTATAAACTCCAAACTCCGAAAACCGTTTTTTTAGGTCTAAATAAAGACAAATTCAGGAATAACTTTTTTCCAAAAACGCATCTCGTACATATATCCGCAGTTTTGTACTTTTTACATAATAATTTTTATCTCCAACATTTTCTAACCGATTTTTCTTAAACTCAGTATGTACGTTGAAGTAGATGAAATCTATCATAGAACAAAAAATCAATTTGGTCCAATTCAAAGTTTCAAAATGGCGTCCAGTTTAAAGGTTTTAACTTAAATGGCGGAAAAACGATAACATAAGTAAAAATTATAAAGAACTCTTTTTTTCAATACATTTTGTTTTATCTATCAACAATAAAAATTAAAATCGGACTAATAAAAACACAGATTTATTGACAACATGATCAGTCACAACATGGATTTAAATGGGCAAACAAATTAAATACAACATAAAACCTTCATCGTTTTAAAAATCGTGTGTAAAGCTTTTATTCAGGTTTTTGTTGTATTTAATTTGTTTACCCATTTAAAGCCATGTTGTAACTGATCATGTTTCCAATAATTCTGAGTGTTTTAGTCCAATTTTAATTTGTTTGTCTTAATGAAAAAATGTTTGAAAAAGTTGCTCTTTATAATTGTTTATTTTTTATCGTTTTCCCGCCGTTTAAGTTGAAACATTTAAACTGGACGCCATTTTGAATAGGATTAAGTTAATTTTCTTTCTATAATAGATCTCATCTACTTTAACATACAATACATACAGAAATAATTTAATACAAATCGGTTAAAAATGTTGTAGATAAAAATATTTTGTAAAAAAACAAAATGGCGGATATCTAGTAAACAATGCGTTTTTTGGAAAACAGTTGTTCTTGAGTTTGTCTTTATTTAGACACATAGAACCGTTTCTCGGAGCTTGCCCTTTACTTATGGGGTTAATAACCCTGTATATATAAATCTGTTTAACAGCACGAGGGTTCTAAAAGGCCTTCAGCGAAGTCATGTCAAATAAAAATTAATTTAGAGTCACTAGGCTTATTATTTGACTAGGCTTATCACGGTGGGGAAACCACCGTGCGTGCTCATTTCGTTAAGATGTTCAAAGTGGTAAAACGGCACATCAACATGTCAAGCAAACTGCTGAATTCAGGATAATATTGAATGTCAAACTATCCAACAACATAGGCCTATAGTTTGCTTTTGTGTTATCACTCTTCTAAAATTTGTACAAGAACGGAACTTACCTTCTTGATATCCCTCGTAGTTAACGTAACAATCCATCAACACAAAAGAAGGAACAAACAAATACACTGAACAAATTACGAAGCTTTATTCAATTTCAAAACACTCATAGTTTAGTTCTAAATCTTGTTCTGCGTCCATAAATTTAGAGAGGTAAATTTGGGGAACTTTCATACAAAACTCTTCAGTGTTGACGTCTTTTTCATCACATTCAATATCACTTTCTCCTCTCATGATTGTAGGTTTAATTGTCTTTACGAACGCAAACTTCTCTTTTTTAAACTCTAGTCGCAGAAAGGTATTGGTTTTCTTCGCCTTAGGAACCGGGAACACTTCGTATTTAATCTTGATATTTTTGTCGAGTGTGTTGTCAAGAGAGCTATTGTCGAAACATATGTAACCAAACTGATCGTCCCATTCTACCGGTTCATAGTGCACTTCTGCTTGTTCTCTCTCGGAGGGATTTCAACCAATACAGTGTTCCATGTTTAGCCCAATCTCGGACCACACCGTCATGCATCTCAATATAATGTTTCTTAGCGTCACGAACATGTAGTGTCTCCCCACAATCAATTTGTCTGCAAGTAAAACTTCTAAATCCACAGTAAAGTTCGTGGGTGCTGCCAGGCACAACCACTTCTTTACAGCCGTCCTCAGCATATCGGCAGAAGTGAGGGAGAGCTTCCAGCAGATTGTTGAGGCATGCCGGTTTGTGCTCAAGAAACAATGATTCACACAAGGGACACTTGGATGAGCTCATCTGATCGACGCACGAACAGCATGTTATGTGTCCTCTAACACACGTTTTGACCGGAGTCTTGGCTACCTCCAGGCAGACAGGGCATTCCAGTATCTTGTGGAAAGTGGAGGTACTTTCGGCAAACTGTGCCAAGGCGTCAGTGGTGTCCTGAAACAAAACAAGGACTTGGCAAGAACTTACGTATCTCATGTTGGAGTGAGAAAAATTAAAGGGTGTTTTTGAATTATCTGACCATACCAAGTTGGATTGTCTCCGACAAACATGGGAACAACCACATGGTCAAAAAAACAAATTTCAGTGAATAAATAAGATACCAAAATGTGTTGTTAGCCCGCTGCCACCATATTTTAATGTTACCAGTTATTTTTATCAACGTGTTTGAAAAACTCGCGACGTATGGCGAGTTGCAAATTAGGAGTTTTCCTTTAACTTTAAACAAGTTTTCTTTAAATGAATAAATAAAATTTTTATTGCTTAAGCATGATAATATTTTATGCCTTCATAGTAAGTATTAAAACTTGCAGTAAAACAATATTAAAGCTGAGACTGAGTGCAGCAAACAGCTAGAGCCGCGTGACGAAACATTACGATAAGCTGAGGCCCAAGGCCGAAGCGAGGCTGTAATTTAGGGTTACAACTAGCAAATTGGGGTAAAGGATTGTAAAGCAAAGTCGCTTCATTCACGCCAGCGGCTTAGCTGCGTGTCGGCCTGGTCAGTTAATCACACATAATTTTGTTTTATTCTAAAAGAAATAGGTCACATATGGCTACGGCAACGGAAAATGTCAACATTGAAAGTGTCTCTGAAATATCTAGCTTTTCGCTTATTGTAACAAAACACAATTGTACTGGGGAAATGTTCTAATTGTGATTTTGCATACAAGGTTTTTTAACGTAATTTAAGTTATTGTTATCAAAGCCAGTTGCCCATGTTGTTATTAGCTGATAAGGTAAGACTGGTCACAATGCCTCTTCCCAAGAATACAAGTATCCATCCTCTTTATCCAGACCACCTTGGTCATATAAACAATGAAAAATCAGTGTATAAACACGTTCTAAACTGTTAAGGCCTTATTCTCGGGAAACAAAGAAACGTTAACAGTTCTGGGAAAATCATTAGAGTTCTTTTTAGTTTACAGTCGATATATTTTCAGCTCTTCATTTGACAAGCAATGCCAGCATTTTGGAACCAACCCCGGTTTCGGGATCATAAAGTCCTTTTTCAGCATCAACTACCAGGGGGCTTAAGCGGTAAAAAGCAGGGCCTCCCATCGAAAATATGTACTACATTTCGATGCAAAATAGTGAGCGTGAGACGTTTGGGGACATTTTGTGCTGAAACCAAATTATTTGATACACCGTTTTTCAATAACAGAGTTATAACTAAGGTTTATACCAGTAGATAAAATATGTACAGACCATTGAACTCAGAGAAGCATTCTGTGTTCGCTGGTACAGACCCTTTAGTTATGGCAATACTTGGGCTGAAATAGGGTTTACAGTAAAGATACACACTATATTTAGTATTTGATACAGTTATAAAATAAAGTATTGTGTTGTCAGTTTCATTTGCCAACATCCTAAAACTGAAGATTTGATAAACACTCTTGAAATGTGTTTTACACTTTGTTGGAATGTCACCTACAGACCTTAGGGGGAAAATTGAGAATTAAATCACTAGTCGCAAATTAACTCATGCCCATCTCCTAATGAAACCAGATTATATCGGAGCTTTTCGTTATTGGGCTACCTTGGGGAAGACATAGTAACTTCCGTCGTTCCGAGCATTGCGTTGGACCTTTAATTGAATTTCCTTTGGAAAAATGAGATATTCATGCTGTCAGCATGATAAGTTCCAGACCCGGGACCTTGAAATGAGCACCAATCCTGACCCCCCGGGGGAAGGGAATTTTCACCAAAAAAGGTATTTTAATGGTTCAAAAACAGTATATCTCGTCTGATCTTCATAAAACTTACAATACATACGTACTTTTATATTATACATTGTTGTACCAAAATTATGAAAATCCATCAGTCGTTTCATAATGGTGGCCAAAAAGTGATTTTACTCTATAACAATGGAATGAGTAGTCCGATTTGAATGAAATTTAATATGTATGTTCCCTTCATTATATGCTGTATAACGCCATATTTTTGAGAAATCGTGAGGTTTGTTGACACAAATTTACCTGTCTATATATTTTGGAAGTGATTCTATATATTGTCAATCAGAAAACGTTGGTTCAATCTAAAATCACCCATGATTACCACACAGGATGAAAGAACCACTCCTTCAATGAAATTTTTCAATACAGATCATCTAAATTTGAACAACTACCCATGATAGTAGGCATAAAACTCTTCAACCACTACACTAAAAATTTAAAAGAAATTGAAAATAATACCAAAGTTGTTACATCTTGAATAAATTGTTTGCTGTTAAACAAAGCTTATTAGTCGGCGGTTGAGTTCATATATGATCTTAAGGATAACTAATTTCTAAAGTCGTATTTTAATTTAGCTGATGTTAAGGTTTAGCCTTTAGGCGATGTTAAGTTTAAATGTAGAACGAGTGTGAAATCAATAATAATGTAAGTGTGAGTGAGTGTGAATGTTTCATTCATGTTATTGTAATTCGTGTTTGTATTTTGCTACACAATATTTGTATTGTCTAAAGAAAATATACAAGGAGTTTTAAATGCTCCCCTCAACTTTTGGGGGGGAAATATTTTAAACAACTTTTTGGGAATGTTTTTATATAGTTCTGACGTTTGTTTTGACGTACTTTGCGTCAACCACCCCGACCCGAAAACCGGGAGGCCCTCAAATTTTTAAATAAACACTTGCGGCTTAAAGAAGAGAATTTTATACAAATTCAACGACTAGTTTTTATTTTAAGATTACAGAAAATCACGTTTATAATGCAACATTTTACATCAACCTTTTTATGCCAAATTTGTCTTCAAACAACTTTATGGGATTTTTTGTAGGTTGTAATGTTTCCCAACAAAGGATTTTCAAAAAAGAATTGGCATTAAAGAAATTGTATGTGAAATGTGGCATTTTAAACCTGATTTCTTATTATTGTCTTTAAATAGATTAACAGAAAGAGTCAAGCTAAAGATTTTCTTTACGTCATTAAATTTGTATTAAATTCCCTTTCTTTTAATGCCACAAAGGCTTTATATTAAAAAGATTTGGTGCCTTCCACCGGTTTTGGGTGGGGGTGAGTGACGCAAAGTATGTCGAAACTAACTTCAGGGTTTTTAAAATGTTTCCTTTTTCAAAAGTTAAGGTGGGGTGGGGACATTTAAAACTCACCCTGTATAATGTTATTGTTGCTTTTTTGTCATGCGGCAGGTAAAGTGTCAATAAATGTTTCTATTAAATTGTATATTGTCATTTAAAAACACAGCCCACACATAACCACAAGCGCGACCGTGAATCCTAGAGAATTTCCGATAACTGGGTGAATAGCACACCGGAAGTGCCCTTTTTAACCTTTGTTACCACTCTACAAGTTGCACTTTGTGTCCGATTTTCACTAAATTCGGTACTGTAGTGTTTCTTCTATAATATCTAAATTACGTTTGTTAACCAGCTAAATCGCTTTTCCAGAGCGGGGGAGGGCGCTTTCCCCCAAAAATTGGTTTGATAGTACAGAAACTGTATTTAGCCTACGTACTGATTTTGTTTAAACTTAGTATTCACATTTATGACACCTTAAAACACATTAGTTGGAATAATGTTTTCTGCCACTAAAGCCTAAACCTTATACAATAATTATAAACTTCATCTTAAAATTTCGGCAAACAACTACACTTTAATTCAACATTTAAGACCCAACTTTTGCAAATAAATAAATAAACATTGAGAAATAAATATTTTATTTAAGATGAAATTTGACGGGGTTTAAAATGCTGCAGCACTGATTGCTCTATGTGTCCAGAGAAACGTTTAGTACATTGACCTACTTAAAACATCGTTTGATCATTTTCCATTCGTTAAAATCCATATCCCGTCAAAACGCCGCTGGGGATCAAACTGGTCTTCTCTTAAAGCCAAAGGTAGTCTGAAAATGTTCTAAATTTAAAAACAGTGATCAAACATTCAGTCCGTTTCTCACTTGCATGATCAGCTACTTTAGTAATCTAGCTATACAGTTAAACATCACGTGACTATGTTAACACAAGTCTACTAGTGCTATGAATGCAAGCTTCGATGTGTATGAATGCAAAGTTTTAGACACTTAATACTTATGACAGTTGCATGACATGTATATGTTTTACGCAACAAAAAATGTATTTATATATTTACTTACAATGGTCATCTCAGCCATGATGTCCAGTGTCCGCACCGCAACGCACAGATCTCGTCACTCACGTGACTGTGAAGTGGACACCTTCCTAGCGTTCAAGCAGGCCTACCACTACACAACAATCTGTCAACTGAGATCTGTCAAGTTTTCAGTTACTGAGAGCTCATCAGCATAGCCAACTCAAACGCTTGGAAAACTAAACTCCCTGTTCCCAGCTGACTGTGTCAACACCTTCAGATTACAGCTTGTTCATCTGAGAACAGACTCACACTATGATTGAAAATTATTCAAGAGCATGAGTGCACATTCCGGACGATGTAGTCCCACTTAACAAGTCTAGTCAAGGGTAAACAATGACAAGTTAACATTGTACATGCGACTTTTAGTGCCTTCTTGAACCTTATTTCATTTTATAACGAACAGACTAAAAAACAATATAACATGCACAAAAACTAAAATGGATTGAGGAATTAAACTCGTGCACGGTTAGTGACAATTGCCCACAAAACTCAGGTTCCCTTCATCAACCATGTCATGAACTGGAATGAGACTAGTATATAATTCATCGTGAACCGCCTTTTTCAGCAGTAAACTATTGAGGCCTCGAACATAAATCTAGCATACCGTCCGATCAGTCGAGCTTTGGTTCAAATAACGCCTCTTTGGCTATCTCTGTGAAACCTGAGAATTTCCCTCCATTGCATGTGCATAAATAGGTATTTTGTGTTCTCTCTTTGAGTCGGTTGGCTGTGACTGGTCGTCCGCTGCTCCAAGCCAGCTCATGTGAGAAAAGCACACAGCTGCGTCGTACACTGAGCAAGGTCACACTCCTGCTGCTGAGTGACGTCACTGCTGAAGTGCTGATCAAAGGAGTCAGCTGTGCCAACACATACCGTAACCAACTGATGTTGTAGGTAGTCTCAGCAAAAATGAAATACTCTGTGGTTGTATCAACTTGATCAAAAGAAATTCATTCCGAACGTACACGATGTTTTAACTTATTCCCTTCTTATCTTTTGAACGAAGAAATATTTTTAAACACACTGTATAAACTACTTTTCACATTACCGGGACTTTGCACTCATCCAAAAAACTATATCATTAGGGGTTTAGGCTGCGCATTAGGGACGGAAAAAGGGAAGATGGGAATGGTTGCAGTTCAACAAACACCCTCATTATAAATAATGTTACTTTTATCTACATGAAGATATATAGAAGGCGAATTCTTAAAATGCCTTTTGACTTAATTAAATTTTCCTTAATTACCATATTTTATGTTAATATACGTTTTCGAGTAGGTCTACTGTACTTTAAGAGAGGAGAAACAAAGGGAGAAATTGGGGTAAAACAATAAACAGGTTGGAAAAACTGTTTTGAAACATAATAAATTTTGCCTGCTAATATGGAGTCACTAACATTATTTTCCTTTAGAAAACCATTTTAATTACCTAAGACCACTTAAAATCTTTTCAGATTTTAAAACTAATTTGTGGGCGAGTTTAGTAGTATTAAAATTTAATGAATTATACTCTTTGTTTTGCTGTGGTTGGATTTGGTAAACCACCGGACATTGTAGCAATTTCAAAATTTTGATCGTGATGAGCATGTAGACAAACTGGTTTGTTATTGTCTTTATGTACCATATCAAAAGGTGGCCAGTCATTCTAACCCGGAGTGAGTTAGAAGTTTGTCCGATTTTATCTTTTGGACAGTGCTTACAGGACAGCTGATAAACCTCATTGTTGGTTTGGCAAGTACAGCTACTAACCGTCCAGAGTAAACCCTGTCTGTGCTGCTACTTTTTTTAAAGTTGAGGTTTACATTTCAATTTTACAGATACCACCTCTTAATTTGTTGCATAAGCATCCTTTTGAATTGTTCCGTACAATTTGTAACTATACCGTTGAAACATATGCTTTCCAGGCAATTTCTACATCGCACACCTAGAACAGAGACAATGCTACATTCAAGAACCAGTCCACTATGGCCTGGAAAGTGAGCCATACAAAATGTAACTTGCAGGACCGAAACTTTTTTCTGAATGCTGGCAAGCTCCGCTTAACGAAATTGTTTTGCATAATTCAAATAACACTAGCAAACTTGCCTTTAAAATCCGTACTTTGTAATGCCTTACTTAATAGGTATCCAAGGCAAAATTTTTACTTTATGTAATCATATATATTCAACTAGTAATTAATTATTGTTTCCCTGAAATTTGAAGACAAAAGGTTTGGACCGAACCGTGACTTGAACAGGTCTCCCCGCTTGCCGGGCGGTTATGTTGACCACTACACCATCCGGCCCAACTATTTATGCCTTCAAATTAAAGTACTTAAATCGGAATATTTATCCGAAACATATGACTGTCAAATGGTGACTTTCAATCAACAAATGGGAATATTACAAAACAATTTAAATACTACGTCTAATGACTTATTATACATCTTGTGTAAACGCTAAATAGCTAATTTATTACTAAAGAAATTTGAAGACAAAAGTTTGGACCCTAGCTGGGACTTGAACCAGGGTCTCTCGCTTACCGGGCGATTATGCTAAACCACTACACCATCCGGCCCAATATTTATGTCTTACAGAATTTAGAGAAGTATAAGTAATTTAACATACCTAGAATTTAAATATCAGTTAAAAATAGAAAAATATGTTTGAACATTAATCTAATTGGATTTACATTTTAACTACAATGCAATAGATTACACTAGCACTAGTTACGAGTATAAATCTTTATGATACGATTTCTCAAAACCAATTCATATACTTTAATCTAGTTTAAAAACACCGATAGCTTTAGGACTTAACAACAAATACTTTAACATGCTATTGTTTTTAAATGGTACATTCAATCCTAAACTGTGTTAGATTAAAAAAAAATGTAAAGACCAATCCAATATCCTATTTTAAAACCCAACAACAATGCACCGAATGTTGAAGCCGTCAGTGAGAGCTTGAAGTTCCAATGAATATATACTTGTTTAGGATGTATTTTAATTTGAGTTTAAATCTAGATAATCACATACAGTTCACACAAATAACACGTTATGTTGCTTAGATTGGACATAGACGCCACATGGCTGCATCAGCAAAATAAACATAGTTGCAGCAGCCCAAGCACAGATCGCGTTGACATATCTTGCCGTTGATTCTCCCCTCCGACCTAACATACTCGAGTTTGTTCGATGTTGCTGACCAAATAATGTAATTTTCCAGAACGAACAAACTTGTACTTGCGTTAGTGGCTCTACTTGATAATTATCTCGCAGCGCTATCTGTCTGTGCTTTGGCTGCCGAACTTAAAGAAGTTAAATGAAGATAAAACGCAACACATTCTTTATACGCTCAAGCAAACTGTACCAGAAGAAAATACTGATACTGTCAAGCTACTGGGCTTTTGGCTGGATCCCAAAATGAGCTGGAACAAGCATGTTTCCCAAATCTGTACTAAGCTCTTTCGAGTCTTATTCCTTCTTGAAAAGCTTAAACATATAATATTAGAGAAATACCTTCTAACTGTCTACCATGCTCTGTTCTACAGCCATTTGGCATACGAAATTCTTCTCTAGCGCTATTCTCCAGCTTGATCCTGCAGAAGGCAGCCTTAAGTAAATTTTCATTTGCCGCTGGCCATAGGGATCATTGTAGACCAATCTTCAGTCGCCTGGGCGTTCTGACTGTCTTTGGCCAGTATATTTTAAACTCACTGGTGTTTATGAAGGAGAATCATCTGAGTTATGAACAGAGAAAGACCCAGAAATGTTTTTCAGTGGCTGCAAAGAAATACTTCAATAGCCTGTCTGAAGAAATCAGAGTGTTAAACAATGCTAAGTTAAGAACTGTTATCCATTCTAAACTGATCCAGTGGCCTATCTATTCTCTCAATAGGCTAAACCCGGAGTCACTATTTTAAATTCGGTCGCCATTGTGTCGAATTAGCCAAAGACGCAAAAATAAAATTGACGCAACCTATCTGGAATACTAGACAACGATGAATACATCAAGTTTCAAGTAAGTATCAAGTGAATTATGTTGATTTTCCTATCTCAGTCACGTAGGGGCATCTATGCGCAACCTATTAACCATAACACAATCTTTGGTTCAGATTGGACCTCATATTTATCCAAGTTGAAGCAAAAGCTTTAACAAGAGGTAGCATATAAAGAAGATTAATCGGGATGGACTGTCATTCCAACTGTACTATGCCCCTAATTCCCAAGGAATCTCAATAGAATTGATACCAACAACCTGCTTTAATCTACAACTGATACAACTTTTTACCTCTAAAATTGTGTAATATATGGTTAAAAGGGTATTTTTGTTTCAAATCGTGTGGTGAACTTTAAGCAATTTAAAATAACAAATACAGATTGCTTTTGAATTTTATACTACTCGGCAAAAGTTAACAAATAGGTTCTCGTGGATAAGTGAAGAGCCTCAGAGTGGGCGCAGGGATTTTGGTTCCCAGCCTTTGGTACTACTGCAACTCTGCAGTACGTTGCACTTTTAGAACCTGATCAAATCTGTAATAAGGTTAGTTTTATCCACATCGACGATGTCAGACAGCGTAATTTTATCTTTATTCTTTTGGATAGATTTTCTTAAGTTTGGATGAGTGGTTTAATTAAATTATAAAACGCATACAAAATGCTAGAAAGCGCGAGTAGAAGTCATAAGCAAGCGGGTTTTACCCGTTTGAGTACAGAAAGTATATTACATTTGTTAGGTTCATTTGATTTGTTTACGTTCTTTCTAAAGTTTACTATGAGTTTCACCAGTCAGCATTTTGTTTAAAAAGAGAACAAGTATTGAACATATAGATTAGAGTTTGAATTTGAAAGTCGAAGACCTTCCAGAGGTTCCAGAGGTTCCAGAAGGAAGACCTCCTGAGACGGTTCGCCTACTACGTTCACAGATTATATGCGAGCAGTTGGTAGTCAAGATGGTACAATGCTACAACGAACATACTACATGCAGTTCCTGCTTACGCTTCAGGATGTGCCCGAGGTGTGACCATGCCAAACTCGACCCCAGGTCATCCACTCTGAGTGACATAATAGAGGCACTGCCCAGGTTCTTGTGGTTTGCTTTGTTCTTTATAAAGCCTTTAGTTGCGGTTAGTAGCCTACTATAATTCAGTGCCGCAGTGGTTTTATACAAAATAAATAGACACAGAACTGTGTTACTCTTGACGGTTGAGCTCTAATATTCGAAATAACCCATTTAAAATCGATAAAACCATTTTTAGAGTCATCTGAAGAAGAGAGCTTCGATAGACAAGACTTCTCATAATGAAATTAAAAAAAATAATGTTTTAAATGAGTTTTAAGTATTTTTATAAATATTTTATTGTTTATATAATCTAATTGAATTGTCAAGTGTTATAGCGTTGGCAAAAATATGCTTGTTCAGAATGTTGCCACGTTAGATGATTTCTTTAACTTGAGTCATTCTGTTACGAAAACTACAACTTCATACGTTTGATATCTTAATTAGTTCAACATTTCCTTCTCCGGGGTGCATTTATTTATTCATTTTATTTTTTACTATTTGTCACATATTCTTGGTCCCACCAAGTTACACATAACTTGTCGGTAGGTACTACAAGTAATAGATTATAACATGATAAAGATCATGTATATTTTTAATTGTTATTTTATCATCTATTTTCATCTAGTTCTAATTTTCCTTTTATCTAAATTACTTCCGCTTCAGCAGTGTCTAAGGCTCGGTTCACACTGGGCAGCATGTGCAGCGGCAGCGCGTAGGCAGCGCTGCCACAGCAAGAGTAGCCGTTGCCCCTCCTGCAGTCACCCCTTCCACCCACTCCACCACTAACGCACCCCTGTGACACGGGGGTTAATGACACTGGGAGACCCACTTTCTGTTATCAGTTCAGAGCGAGTTCTGACCCAAGATGGATTTGGTAAGCTCAGACCAATTGCGTCGCAGAAAAGTAGTAGTCGCGTTTTTCACTTACAACATGTTATATGAAAATACTAAGAAAAGAAAATACTGGGTTCACCCTCTGGTGAGTTCGCGACTGCTTAAAGGGGCTTTTGTAACGTTGTTTAGTGACCTGCGGGATGATGAAGTAAAATGTTTAATTATTTTCGGATGAGTTCATCATCATATGGCGATCACAATAGTCTTTTGAGTTTATATCCCAAAGACACTTTTTACTTTTAATACACTCGATTAATCTTTCTATGTCTACACGTGAAGGGTCCATGGTTAATGTATAGAAAACTGGCAATAACTAACTTGCAACAACAACTCAACTCAGATGTTTACTCCCCCGCACCTCCTTTCACACTGACTGACAGGCACCCCTCACCAAAACATTGACAGGGAAGGGGGTGAGACTGAGACCGATTCTTGGAATTGAGGCCTTCGACCGGAAGCAGCAAATGGGCAGCATGGCAGTGGGCGCTGCAAAGCGGCAGCATTCGGGCAGCATTAGGGCAGCACGCGCTGCATGCTGCTCAGTGTGAATCGCTCCATATGATTCAATGCACTGCCATGACGCACACTTGAAGCCCGTGCTGCAAGCCTTTTACAAGACAACCTATGAAATACAAGATAACTATTTTAAATACATATTTCCCAAATTACACTACGTTTAGCCTATATTGCCTTAAGAACAATAAATGAATACATTATACTCGTTAGAACAGTTGTTTTTAAAATCAAACATTTTATTTAAGTGAGACTGTCGAATTAAATTTATTGAAGAAGCTGGCCTTTCACCTAAACAAATACATAATTTGTATCAATTTTCCAAGAGAGTATCGTCTCTTTGGTCTATTTTAGTCAATGATACCTAAGAAAGTTATCTTCTAAAATATTTCCAAGATGTTGAAAACTGTTTGTTCAAAGATACATCGTGTATATAAATAAGTTTTAAGTTAACAATTTTACTACAATATTACGCTTCAAACTACGATCCAAGAGCAGTTATAATATAAGTTATTTTTTGGAAATCATCCCTGATTTCATAATTTATTCTGGAAGGTTTTGTAAGCACGCTGAGTATGGCTGCAGGGAAATATTCGAGTTGGGAAGTGCACATGAGATGTTCTGCCCTTGCAGGGAGATTTCTTGCAGACATTGTGAAGAAGAGATAGCGGCTAGTGAAATGGAAAACCATTACCAAACGTCACATGGAGATGTAATTACTTCTGGGAAAAGAAACCAATGTCGTTTACTGTTCAATCCAAACCTCAACCAAACATCTAATTTTCCAGTTATTTCGGATTATTTCTTTTACTTAAGTTTGAAAACAAAACTTAGGAAAACTATCTACAGATATTCTGCGATATGGTTTTTGTGAACGAGCTAAAAGGTGACAAATATCTAAAAATTAAGTTTGAACGTTATGATTTCGAGTTTTTTAAAGCTGTCGTACCTAAGTTGATCAATGAACTCTCGTGTTCTGGGTTGGTTGAAAAGATCTCAGAAGAAACGGACATGAAAATCCCGAGAGTGTTTTTACCCCGGCTACTTGAAGAGAACGTCTTGAGTTTTCTTACTTGGTTTTTTAGAAGAAAACATAAAGTATCCTTGAGACGAAAAAGATTGTTACAAAACCTTTGTTTTACGTTATATGAAAGTGTTATCGTTTTAAGTTGTTATTTTAATTAATACTAGCTAAGTTAAAAGTGATTCGTTAATTTGTTTTTTTTTTAAATAAATTTCTTTGATTTTTTATTCGAATATGAAAGCAGACTTCTATTTATTGAACGTGCATTAAACTATCAATGTAAGTTACAATCTTAACTCTACAATCTTAAGTTACAATATTTGTTTTTGGATAGTAAATAAATAAATAAATAAATAGTTTATTGTGTTAACAATGTACATGTTATACAAACGTCAATTCTTTTGAAAAGCTAAAATTTTCCATTCATTCTAACATTGAAATCCCAATCAAACATACATTTTCGACATTCACTCTCTCTCATTCATTGAATTATACCACTACAATCCAGTCAGTTAGTGTTTTCCAGTCATGTGCCATAAACTCGTCTGTGTTGTAAAATGCTTCGGCGGTCAAAACTTTTTCAAACGAGTTTTAAAAGCCTTAAGCTCTGGGGCACTTTTAATTGAGTAAAAGAGACTTATAATAAACCGATAAAAAATATTAACAGCTTAAAATTGGGTTATGGTTCGTAATATTTTAATGTTTTCAGAGTCCAAGTGGATGTTGTATGGATATGATATACATTGACTAAGCCCTTTGAATCACCATTCTCTCTACTAATTTTAACGCATAAGCGTTCCAAATCGGCTTTAAAAGGTTACAGACGCCTAAATAGAATTTTTTGGACGCCAGTCTTTGCAAAGTGCAAACAAACGAAATTACCAAAAACTGATGAACTAATTTCGATATACAGACAAAAGTCTTATTTTATTTTTAAAACTTGTATCATACGCATTATAATGCTTGTAACTGGGGAACACTACAGGGTATTTCAGAGTTTTGCAGTTGGTATAACTGGTTGTTTCTTCCCTCCTGTTCATCATTGCTAGGACACCACTACCCAAGTCAGAGTTACAGCCAGAGTCAAGTCTACAACTAACACAGTTATACTTCCATTCACAACAAATCTGAACCTGATAGTTTGTGTGCGCCACCATCATTCATTCACCATGGGAGAGCCGGAAGTGTCTAAAGTGAGTGTTAAGTTTTATTACATTATTTTCCTAATCGTAAGTCAATTATGTTTAGAAAACTACCGGTTTTTATGAAAATATTTTTGAGCGGGCATGTACGGAACTTTATTAAACCAGTCTCATTTTGCCCGTTTGTATACATGGGTCACATCAGTTTGACTATCGATTAATGCATTTAAAAACAATGAGGTTGAAGTTGAGGCAGGCCTCCCGTACAGTTTGTGGGTGTCAATTAAGTCTGAAGAACAGCGCGGATAAATACACCACCCTCAGTTTTAATATCTATTTCAAGAAGAAAAATATATTAAAACTGCTTATTTTGGATACATACAGTCATTACTAGCTTTTGAAAATATTGCATGTGGAAGCGCAAATCCAACTACTCTCAACCACTTTTCGTTGTTTAGAAAAATATATTAAAATAGCACTTAACAAACCCTTGCGGTATCCGACCACAACCACTTTTCAGGATTTATCTCTTTTAACTGTGCAAGCGAAAACTATTTGTAAAACCTTTTTATCCATATATTTAGTAATCAAAACGGTATTATTTCTGAAGTAACACACCCTCACAATACTAAGTATGCTAGAAACATAGGTTTAGCCACACCACAACTCTTTAAAGACTTTCTCTAGAACTAACTCGTTCTATGTTGCTAACATACTTTCACAGAAACATACGCCAACACTTTCTAAACGCAAAATAGTTAGACTTAAATTACTTTCCGGTTTTCAAAACTACCGGGTGTTTTTAAAAGAACTCCTTGATTTAAAGTTTTATTAGTATACAGTATAGTTAAAATAATAGTTATTAAACATATATTATTAAAGAGAATCTTCTCAAGTTTTCTTGATACCTAATGCAGTTCTATATGAGCACCATTTGTTGCCCTGGCCACGTCTAAACGATAATTAGTTTCTTCCCAGGTATTCAACAGTATATCAGACGTTGGACCTTTCATTTTGCTGAGAAAACAGTTAATGGGGGTATTTATTGTGACATGCTAGAACTATACTTTTTCCCACTAATAGATGACATAGAACAAGAAAAGGGACCAATTGTCTTCCAACAAGATGGCGCGCCACCTCACTACAGCAACCGTGTCCGTGATGCATTGAACTTGCGTTTTCCTAACAGGGGGATTGGTAGAATTGCATGGCATACCAAGGAGGACCAGAACTGACTCAACTAGATTTTTTTTTTTTTTGAAATGTAAAAAAACATTGTGTATTCTGAGAAGATCCGTGACATTGATCATCTAAGAGAGAGGATTGTTGAAGCTGTAGCATCCGTTCCGCCTGATATGCTGTTGAATACCTGGGAAGAAACTAATTATCGTTTAGGCGTGGCCAGGGCAATAAAAGGTGCTCATATAGAACTTTATTAGGTATCAAAAAAAAAATTGAGAAGATTCTCTTTAATAATATATATGTTTAATAACTATTATTTTAATTTTACTGTATACTAATAAAACTTTAAATCAAGGAGTTCTTTTAGAAACACCCGGTATATAAAAATTGGTTAGTTCAAATAGATAACAACACCGTGGAAGCGCTTATCTCAGCCGATTACCGTCAAACTTGATACTCCCTCTCAACTGCATTCACTACGCGTCCATTTTTTTATTCATGAATGCCCTAAAACTAAGTTTCTGAGCCAGTTCTCATATCGTCATTCACTAACTCCAATAATTCTTCAAACAAAAAATGAATAAATTCTATACGCACAGGCCTCGTGCTCGTGTAGGCGCTTTCCAAAAGTTTAACAACTAGACGTAAGGTAACGGAGTCTATTTAGTAAAATATTATCCTATAAGTGTACCGATATATCTTGAAAAATAATAGTCATAATATTATTTTAATAAATATATTTTTGTTGTTTAAAAGTGTAACTCTTTACATGTAGCAATAAACGATATTTTCAAGTCTTTTTTACTTAACCACATTTTAAAGACTCTTTTTAAGGGCTGTAAACTATTTTTCATTGTAATTGTTGAAGCCTTTAAAAGGTGGCGGGATTTCTATCCTCATTAAAGAATTGTAGTAAGTAAGTAGTTCAAACTAGTTTTCATACTAGTAACTAGTTTCAAAGTAATTGAAAAAGTTGAGTTATACTAAGGTGTTAATGTCTAACTAAGTTTAGCCGTAACCATAACACCTATAGTATAGTGGGGTTGCATCGAACGCCAGAGAGTTAGTTACGGTTCTTTTTTGAGAAATTGGTGGAGCTCCTTACAAAGATATTTTTAATTCGATGTTTTTAAGTTTCTTTTGATTGTTGACATAAACATTAACGTTTTAGATACCACATACACTAACACCCAGCGGCTGCGGGATTTGCTCAGATTTTTTGTACTAAAGAGACTCCGACTAGGATAACAAATACTTTACGAATAGCCATTAACAATGTAATTTCCAGCCTTTCAAACATTACTGCATCCGTGCTTAATACCGCTATATCCGATCAATTGCACAGGAATTTGTGATGCACAATTTCAAGCAAAACATACATTGATAAACCGACAGAGAAATTCTATACATGTGTCTAAAAACTCTCTATAGTTTCCTAGTACAGTATAGCATGCTTACGAATGTAAAAATTATTTTGAAAGGAGAATCGGGGGTCGCCGTTAACCCCTGCAAGCGCTTGGTTTGATAGTCAGGCCATGTTTAGCCAGTTGTTACGTGTTCGGTGTCATGTGTTGTGACTACAGAGAATAGGAATACAGTGTTCTTATGCTCTGTGGTTGAGACGATTTCAGCCTTTCTATGAAGTGACCACTCAGACCGACCCTTAAATACCGTAGGATCCATATCTGTAGTTAATTCTTTTGACAAGAATAAGCCACATGTATTTTACATGCGTGTCCACTTGCACATTTCTTGTTATCTCTGTTATCAGTAGTGAATGCTGCAGTGAGTTGATATATCAAGTTTGTACGACTCACCTTTGTTCGTTGAATAATTTCTGTCAGTTTGTACACTTGATCACGCACACTGGAAATACTAAGGGGGGATATATTCCAAGTCTTGTAATGTAAGAAATATTGAGTATTCATAAAAAGGGTGCCGTAAAGTTTGAGATTCGTGTCAAAATAACGAATAAAGGAAGAATAATATTTTTTTCTAAGAACGCTTCGTTTATCAAATAGACACAGTTTTGAATGAAAACAAAAATATTGATTTATCAACCAAATTAATTGTACGATTATTTAAACTTTGTAAGCCCGTTTGGTTTACAGAAATACAAATGAAAACTAAACTGTATTGGTGAAAAAGCAAATATTTTTAAAATGGTGGCTATTTAAAACTTTTAAACTAAAATAGCTACGAAAATTACAGAATTAGACACATTCGGAACCGTACAAAAAAGACTGGCAGGAAAGATGTTTATTGAATGATTCCTTTGGGTTTAAATCTGTTGACAGCTAACTCAGCTATTCGGATAAAAGATTTGAATAGTTGCGAGGAGAGCGCACTCTTTCTGTTTCTCGTACTAAAACATTGATTGGATTGAAAACTTAATTTGCTGTGTTTAGCACAGTTCTGAATGTTTTTAAATATGCTATTCTTGACGCTGTTTAAGTTTCAAATAGTCGCCATATTTGATCTTTCGCAAAAACAATGTTTTTCATCAGCGTTAAAAATAACGGGTTGTCTCAATACGAACTGTTTATCGAATCCACCAATACGAATTGTTTTGTAAAACACAATATTGTGTTAGACGAGTTACCACTAGTCTAGGCATAATTGTTCCATACATTTAGGAGAAAATGTCTTGTCAATTTGAAGTCGGCTGTCTTAGAAACTGTTCCGGAAAGATTTCAGCGCCGACCAAATTTACAGAAAGCTTTCTCCTAAATGTATGGATCAATGATGCCTAGACTATAGTAGTGGTAATAATTATTGGGCTTAAAGCGTTTAGACCTGTTTAATATTTCACTCATTGAAATGCAACGTTCAAGGCATAGTAAGCTATCTTGAAAACATTTAAACTGCTTGTTTATCACCTAATATTATTGGTGGAATCTCCTAATATATAAACGAGACACTTAGAGATCCATTTTGTTATATATTGAAGTATTATTGCACTGAGTAAATTCATGTGTGGTAGACTAAGGCACGTTATATTTAGTATTCGAAGCATTTTTTGTCTCTTTAGTGTTTTTCATCCTAATCTTTTTTGAAGTCAGCCACTTTTTTATCAAAACTTTTTATTCATGTCAAAGTTATTATTTTATTTGAAGCATATAAATTTGTTATTATATTTTCAAAACATGTGAGCACTTCTCACACGCCGAAATTCATCAGATATGACGTTTCACGTATACAAAATAACAACTTTCTTATTTCAAAATAACAATCTTTTACATATTCAAATTATAACCAATCTTTTATGAGAAGAGTTTTCCACCTGAAAGTAGTTGTTATCGACTCAGGATGTTGAACAAATATACAGGGTGAGTTTTAAATGTAGGCCTACCCCTCCCACCTTAACTTTTGAAAAAGGAAACCATTTTTAAATCGCTTTTGAATGTTTTTATAGGATTCCGAAGTTTGTTCTGACGTACTTTTCGTCACCCCCAACACAAAAACCAGGGGGGAGAGGCCCCAAAAGCTAACCCCCCTTTTTCACCAAGACAAATTTTGATCTCGACTCGTATTTTTGTGAAGAATGCACGAAATCAGCTTTAAAATGTCACATTTTACATACAACTTGTTTCTATAATGAAAATTGTTTCTTGAAACCCTTTTGAGGGAAACATTACAACCTTATAACATAATCTCAAAAGATAATTTGAAAAGAAATTGTCTTACATTTCTTATAAGAATTGTAGCATTTTAAACCTGTTTTCTTGTATCAAAACTTTCCTTTGCGTCGTTGAGTCTGTATTAAAATTTTCTTTCTTTTGAGGTGTCACAAAGGGGGGGTTTATATTTAACATTTGGCCCCCACCGGTTTTAGGCCGGGGGTGGTTGACGCAAAAGTACGTCAAAACAAACTTCACAATCCTACAAAAACATACAAATTGGGTTTTACAAGATTTTCCTACATAACAAGTTAACAGTGGGTGGGGGAGGTGGACATTTTAAACTCATTCTGTATAACAAAAAACGATGTCCGACATGTCTCAAAATGAAATATGACCTCAGGGCTTCGCACCCCTAACACCATGATTACATAAATTATTAAATTTCATAACTAAACTGATTACCACTATTATCAAGAACCAATAACCAAAGTTGTGTTTCCTTTCATTTATTTTTATTTTAACTATATTATTGTTTGTATGCTAAAAATAGTTAACTTAACGAAGTTCTGCTTTGTTAACGCTTTGGGTGTAACCATATAAGTTAATTAAATAGTAGGGTATCGATTAAAATCAACGTTATCTTTTTTAAAACATTTTATTGTATAACATTAAACTATAAAACTAGGTCCTCCATTTTTTGAAATATTTTTTAAAAAGTTTATTTTCGCAATAAAATATAAAACGTACCATATCAACTTTCAAGCCGACTTTCTAAACAAGTGTTTTTATGCTTTGTTTGTTTACACATCACTTTGACTGTGGCGATAGGGTTTGGCTCATCGTAATTCAATATAGAAATAATTTTTTATTGCATATAAACTTTCCTACAAAAGATTTTATAGGAATGTTATATACCAAAAATTTTAAAACTAGTACAAAAATATATAATTGTGTGACCATTCTTCGGGTCGCACTTTTGGTCCAGTTATTTCGAAATGTCGTATAATTAGCGAGACCCAAGATGGTGGATCAAAACAATCTTTCACCGCCATATTGGTCTGGTTTATTGGATTTTGTGGAGTTTTGATTACATGTTGGATCGGTGACCCAATTTTGTTATGTATACCAAGTTTAATCAAATTCTAAATGTAAGGTTAAGTGTTGCTTCGTTTGTTTTGATTTGCATTTTAGTGTTACAGCGTGTATTTAACTAATTTAGCACAATTACACACATTAAAGTAATCAAGAATAACAAAACACCTTTAGTGGATGAACAACTTTCTATAGGCTAATAATTTATTTGTGTTATACAAATCCATCGAGTCGTTTCAAAATGGCGGCCACTACAGTGGGGTTTTCGCTATAACAACGGAATGAGTAGTTAAAGGAAATTTTAAATGTGTTATCACTTCAAGATATGTAATAAAAGCATATGTAAGTACATGTTCACTTAACATGTAAGGCCGAAACGAGGTTGTGAGCGTAGCAAATTAGAGTGACAAATTTTAAAGGAAATTCGATTCGCTCATGCCAGCGCCGCTTTAGCGCTTAGCTGCTTGTCGGCCTGGTTGTTCTTTACGTAAGAACAACTGTCTACAAAAATTAAGACACTTAAACAAAATTAAATCCATGGATCTCATCTTGAGCTATGCCATTCCCATTGAATTTGAATTTCTTTTATATGTTTAGTTCTAAATAGTATTTTTAATGTTTCAGGAGAGTGCACGGATAAAGAAATGGACTGAGCTTATATTTTCACTCCACGAACATCTGGAGTGTCCGGTTTGCCAGGATGTACCAACATCTTCAGTCAAGCAATGTTCCAACGGCCACATAACTTGCATGTCCTGTGCCAACAGCTTGGAGAAATGTTCTTTGTGTCAACAAGCATTCAGCGTGCAGAACTCAACATGTTTGAACAATGTTCTAAACGCGTTGCCCAGAATATGCATACACAGTGGCTGCAAGGAACTGTTCCTGTCCAGTGAAAACCACGAGGAGTTCTGTGGCTTCCGACGTATTCCGTGTATTGAAGAAGAATGCGAAGAGGAGGTCGAAGTTTGCAAGATGAAAAGCCATTATGACGAGAAGCATACAGACTCTTATGTAAAGAACGTGGAAAGATTTCAAGAGAAAAAGGTGTTCTTGAACGATTTCAATCCAAATGACTATAGAAAAAGTTCTAAGATAATATTTTTGGATGAAAACTTTATCCGTATTCTTGAGGAATATATACCCGAAGAGAATAAGCTAAGGGTGACATTTATAGTCTTCCCAGTCGGCGAAAGCGGAGCGGACTACAACCTGAAAATCAAACTCAAGAAAGGGCTACATGTGTTTTCCAAGACCTTGGATCCTTTAGTAATGACAGAATTTAAACACGATGATGAGTTAGAATGGGATGAAAATATGATCATAGAAATTCCTCAGTGTGTCCTTTCTCGTTTCTTGGATGAGTCTCAACGCCTTGCTTACACGTTCAAGTTAATCAAACATGACTCACAGGAAGATTAAAAACTATAAGAAAACATTTAGAAGATATATTTTGTTATTTCAGCGTGCTTTTGATATGGCTTCGTTATTTTGTATACAAAAACTCAAGTTTCTTTAGACTGATGCAAACTATGAAACCACAACATTATCGCAGTTGAAAATACCAGCTTAAATGCAGTGATGGGTATGCACCTGCTATTCATTTATATATTTTTCTTATTACTGATAGTTTAGGCGTCAGCGCGTTAGCATCGGAGCTGATTTTCAGTAAGGATTACGCTACTTCTTTCCGCTACGTTTGATGCTGAAATATTCCTAAATGAAACATTTTCTTAAGTACCGCTAATGTGACACTATAAACATGCGTCACGGAACGGCGAGCCACCAGGTTTGGGTTACTAATTCGATCTGATTCAAAATTTATTCTGTAGCTCAAAACTAGCGTGAAAGCAACTGGACACCTTTTCCAGGGGCCAAATTGTATCTCGCGACCTTTCTAAAATGTGATATAATTTTACCAAGCTAATTTAGAAGTAAAGTACTATTAGTTCTAGCGAGCTACTTATTTTAATTAGTTTACCCAACACTGAGCTAGTTTGTTATAAAATTGTTATAAAAATTACGTTAAATTATAAATGATCAATAGTATTGACAAACAACTATCTTGCATTCTGATTTTTCTTAACAAAGCCATACTTAATGTATTAAGTTTGATATTATTGAATTTTGAGTTTAATTTGTCATTGTTAAAGTTTTGTTATTGTAACTCACTTAGAAAGTGTCAAAACTTATTGTTGAAAGTGTTTTTCGTTTAAATTCATTTATATTATTTGTTTTTGGTATACTATAACTAGCATTCAAATTAAATAAAAATAACTGAGTTTTCTTTTTTTAATATTTTCTACCCTGTGTGTTTGAGACTTTTATACTATCATCCCTAAACCGAGGCGGGTTTATATATCAGAAATATTGTTAACAAGGCATAATCTTGCGGAACATGTTCCAGACTTGTCTCTTAGCATTTCAAGAAAAATAACCATAAAATACCACACGATATAATTTTTTTCTCGAAAAATGGCATTGCAAACTTTTACTTAAAAAATTCCTTTTCTGTGAAGCTTTAGACTTTAAAATCCGCTGTAAACCATTAGGAAACAGAATTATCTGCAAGAAAATACTAAAATGATGTCCGACAATAGGTTTTAACATCCAAACTATGAAATGAATTTAACTGTTGAAAACTCATCATGTCGTTGTTACTATATTAACTTAAAAGTCGATAGTGTTCACCACCTGGTATTTTGTTTCAACGACAAGGGATAAGTCAACTCCTCTCATTATCAAGTGAAACATAACCTAAGTTGCATTCTAATTCTAAAAATAAGTACAAAATAATATTATAGAAACAAATCAACTTGATTAGGTACTTATATGTATGCTGATTTGTTTCTGTATTGCACTTTACTAGCTAGTTGTTAGAATCAGAAAATGATTTGGACTAGGTTTTACTTGATAGCGATAGGAGTTTCCTTACTTCTCGAAACGTGGTGTAGTTACAAGAACCCGTAGAAAAGTCCATCGGATTTAAAGTTAATATGGAATACAGTTTAGAGAGAAGAAATTTTTGTTAGATGCTATTAAATACACTTTTAGTAAGTATAGAACAACAGCATAGGCTATTTTTTCGGGTACTAAGAAGAGCTAAACATTTTAAAGTGTACGTGGGCTGGTATAAGCGTGTTAAAACGATGAAACTAATACCCACAAATTTGCATTTTGTGTGACAAAAATCATATTTGTGCTTATTTTGCTTTCTGTCAACTCTCGTTGGTGGGGAAGGAAATTATCCACAGCTTTTACTTTTACCACTATTCAATGTTCTATCTCAAACAGGTTTCGAGTAATGAATAAGAATAGTACACATTTTATTCGTTAGTAAAAGTAAATAACAAAAACTGTACTAAGATTAATAATTCTGGTCATCTCATCAAGTACCAGTCATCGATGACAACTTTAAAAACCAAACCATCTTCAAACTCGAGTTCAAACTACAGTCGATATTTGAAACAAAAGTGGCAAACCTATTCAAGTGCAGTGACAATTCCAATGTGGAAGTGTATCCTTAATTGGAGCGACAATTTTGGCTACAATGAATTTCACGCAGGCTAGGTCTGACTTTGTCTCATCACAATGGGTAGTTTAACAAAACAAGTGTTGCAAAACCTTAAGGTTGTATTTTTATAAATTTTCAAAACTTAACTTGTGAATTGCAAGGAAGAACAAGTTGTTATAATTAACGTGCCAAGTTGGATTAGTCCAAGAAAGAACCGTTGTTTTGGCGGCTATACTAAGTTCAACTATTTGCAAAAGAGAAGTGGATTTTTACAATTCATGTTCAATTAACCTAAATCGATTTATAATCGACTTGCCTATTATAAACAGTTTGGTTATAAACTATTGTTTGTTATATAAACAACATTCGACAGCAAAACAAAGTTAAAGTGGTGTATTTATAACTAAGTATTGCATACAGTATTTAGAATAGATTTATATTATTTTAGGTGTGCTAAATCTAAAGTGAAAAACAAAAGTATGTTATCTTGTCAAATTGGTTTATATTTTCGAGACAATATCTTTAATTACAGGATAAAGGAATACATGCCTCTTTTAAAAGCGTTAACTATTTTATTACATCACTAATACTACTCATTAAATGAAAACAAAATGTCTATACAAAGTCTCATGATGTGTTAACTCACATAGTAAAAAATGTGCAATTTTGTATATAGATTTCATTATTATTTACAAAATGGCACAGAAACCTTTGCGGAATGAGCATACAGAACTCTTTGACATATTTACCACTTTTAGAAACTAAACTGATACCATCATCGTCATTTTCTCCTTTCATGATGATTGTTTGGATAATATTGTGCTGGACAAAATTTCCCTTTTCAAAATTGATACTGACATAATAGTTGGCTTTAGGTTTACCAATATAAAATTCGTCACACACAATTTTCAGATTTCTCTCGTTATTTGTCAAAGTAATATAGAAGAAATCAAAGTCGATTAGTACGGGTGTACTAAGAGTTCGTTCTTTACACGGTTCAAAACCAAGTAAACCCATTCTGTTTTGGACTCCCTGATGGAGGAACAAACCGTCCGAATGTTTTTCTTCATAATGTTGTTTTATTTGATAGACCTGAACTTTAACGCCACAACGTCTGCACGTGTTGGACCTGAATCCACAGAAGTCCTCATGCTCATCACCGTCTCCTGGGACCCTGGGACGTGCTGTTCCTTACACCCCAGTCCGGAATACTTACACTTGCGAGGGAGAGGATTCAGCATATTGTTTAAACATGTGGATGTAGCTAAGCAGAGGGCACTTCTTGGCGGCCATCTTTTCTACACAACTGGAACAAACTACGTGGCCGTTGATGCATTGCTGGACTGGGGGTCTGGCCAAATTCAGGCAAACTGGACATTCCAAAGTTCTCTCTATTATACCTGCGATTTCCGTTGGTTGTCTTGGACCTTTATTCTCCTGAATAAAATATTATTGTTATACATCAAAGCGAAATGTCATTACTAGATACATCGTTTATCACATACTAAAGCTGCAAACACGTCGGAGGTTGACAGGAAACTGACTTGGTTGTTTGTACACTCGTATGGGTGTATTTTGCCATTGGCTTGGCTGAGAGGTGTAAGCCTAGCTAATGACTCAAGGCCCTGTTTTATTACGACTGTACAGTTTTTCATGGGTTACATAAAATAAGGAGTCAGTCTTTGTTAATTCACTGTTTATTTACAGTTAACCTATAATTATACTAACGTTTAACACGATTAATTATTTACGTAAAGTCCTGTTCACTTACATGACCTCCTCGTAGCACCCTTCGGTCGGAAATACCAGTTTGCCACAATGTGTGACGAACTTTCAATGATCGCGCACCGATGTTCGTAGCGGGCACAATGACAATCACTGACACCGGTAATAGACACTGACACTGTTCGCGCACTAGGGATGTGACCGTGTATGTTCACACATCACTTACACGTTCACGCGGACCATTTTATACAGACATGAACTTAACGGTCTGCCGAGCCAGGCCAAGAGGATGTTTATATATGGACTGGTACCTCCAGAACATTCGAATTCTCCGCGTTGACTTTACCTTGCGTGTACGTTCTTCAAACTTATCTTGTTTTCAAATCATGTGACCCTATAAGAGGAAGTGACATTCACTTGCCAGTCTGTCATAAAGAGAGTCGTCCAAGTCAACGTTCCAATATTTGAATTTGCTGGCTTTACCTTGCTTTTACATTCTTCAAACTAATCTTCTTTTCAAATCAAAAATTCAAAATGTAACCCCATAAATGGAAAATTACATTTACTCTAATGAAACAAGAAGCAGGAGAACTACTGAACTGGGAGACCCATAAAAATAGTTCATGAACGTTTGCCTTCTCAGGCAGGAGGTCAAGTTGTCAACCCGTGCCGAATACGATCAAATGACATTAAATACCGAGTTGTAATGTTTTCACCGACTTAAAACATTAGAAGAGTATGCATTCGCTTATCCTAGTTAGTGATTTAACAAAGCATATTCGTCTTTTATTTGTACTAGGTTTTCCAATGCATATAGCCCGTGCACTACTTATTAACGGTGCTGATTAAAGTAGGAGTACGTTCTGCAAGATGTTAGATTGATGGGAGCAAGTGGTTAGTGGCTACCGCAGGAATGGAAGGCAGGAGAGGAATAGTGCTGGATTATGCTGACCAGACAATCATGAGAGGAAGCGTCAAGCAAGGCCACTTTCAACCCTCAGAGGACACTAACCCCCAAGATATAGAGAGCTGTGCCAACACTCAGGTGACCTTCCCTTTAAGATTATGACAAGCCACTTCTGAAGTCGCGACCTACCTTGACGCCACGTTCCCTCACATTGATATTGACAACCTCTCCTGGTGAGGAACGGAGCGTGGTTAACATCCGGACACGCTCTGCTAATTTTACGTTCAATGAATTTATGTAAATTTAAAGTCAGTGCTGTATAAAGCGTTCTTGAATAATTTCCACCGTATTATTTTTAATAATTTTATAATTTTTTATAATTTATAATTTTTTTTTTAATTTTTTACCGTTGACTTTAAATTGACAGGACATTTTCTTCGGAATGATTGGATAAACAGTGCAGTGCGTAGACTGGTGTTACTTATCGGGTTTTAAACGCTTAACCCGTCTAACATTTCACCTATCAAAATGGAAAATTCAAGGTATAGTACGCGTACTTCAAATCATTTAAGCTCCTTGGTTTAGACCAAATATTATCGGTGGAATCTTTATGTGTTATAACTTAAACAAGTACATTTATGTTCGATTAATACAATTAAGGTTTGGTCGCATAGAGTAGGCAGGCCCGGATTAGCCAATATTTACGCCCGAGGCCAAAGTTCTAGATTGCGCCCCCTTCTGTGCTCTGAGAGGTTTGAGGTGTGTGGAATTTTTGCCATATTGAACTGTAACCGCCGCAACTGGTAACCGAGACTACTATCGGATTCAAAAAGCAATATACTCGAGTTTGACCGCGTTCAGTAAGCACGTGTTTTCACCGTATTCAGACTAAGACTCAACTTTGAAAAATTCTACAGCCTTTAATATTCATTCCAGCGCAACGAAACGTTTACACAAGGCAAATAATTATACAATCATCTAACCAATTGCTAATTTTGCAGTGTTACCTTTTTTTTAAAATAGTTGTACATTTTATGAGCTTCTGCAATCTTGGAAACCGGTGGTCGTAAAATCAGGCACTGCGGCTTAAACGGTAAAACAACTAAAAGTTTAGTTTGAATAGATAACCTGAATTAAAGTAATTTTAGTATGTGATTTTATAGTGTGAAATAAATAAATGTACATCAATGCGGGTGCTTCGGGTTTATAATTATTAATGTGAAACCTTTTATGTATGGAACCTGGCGTAAGGAACGTGCTGTGTAGTCTCACGATATGGCAAAAGCGGAAACACGGGAGATCTACCGGTTCCTACCCCGGCACGTCTGTCTGTCCGTTGCGTTAATTCCGCTTCGCCGCACTTGGATGTCCATTTACTTATTTCACATTATAAAATCACATACTAACATTACTTTAATTCAGGTTAGCTATTGAAACTAAACCTTTAGTCGTGGTTCGTTTAAGCCGCAGAGCGGGATTCTGCGACCACCCGTTTCCAAGATTGCACAGGCTCATAAAATATACTACAACTTTAAAAAAAAAGGTAACACAGCAAAACTTAGTAACTGGTTAGATTAATGTATAACCTATGTTGTGTAAAAGTTTCATTGCGCTGCAATAAATAATAAAGGTTGTAGAAGTTTTCAAAGTTGGGTTTGGTCCGATTACGGTTAAAACGTGTTTTTTCAGACTCTTTATACTAGAATAATTTTAATTTTGTTTTAAAAATAATTGACTTCTACGTCCGTACGTAGAATAAAACGTAGTTGATTTGATTGCCATAATTTTACGTTCACTGAGTTGCGGACAGCACTCGCTCAAACTCGAGTATATTGCTTTTTGAATCCGATAGTAGAGGCAGGAGACTGCGATCAACATGTGCCTCGGTATCTTCTGCTGCATGTCCCATGTCTCTGTCACATGCGAACTAGCGTTCGTTGACAAAGCTAGACAAATACATAGATCGTAGTCTCTGGTCTCGGTCAAAGTATTAAAGGTCTTCGGTCGACACGCGAACCACCGCCTTAACCCTCGTTCTAGAGCCTATTTTGGAACTATTCTAGCCTTTTACTAATTTTTAGTCATTTTTAATTATTAAATAATAACGTATATAAATTACACAATAACAGTTATCGACATTCCAAAAAGTGTAAAAAGCAAATACAGTCTTCATACTTGCCTAAACCCTAAACTCTTTGCCTTTGACCTTAACCTGTTTGAAGTCAAATAAATTGTTTTATAAAATATACAAATACATTGAGCTATTAAATTTGACACATACCTTCTCCATGGCTGAGTGTATCTCGTCTCCTTCTAGTAGTTTTCCACTAATCTGTAACAGACTGTACTGACACAACTTATGTTTAGCACTGATAAGAGTTATCAAGAATAGATAACAATCAAATTGAGACCACTTTGGAAAGCGATGATGAAATCGTCCATCAAAAACTTTGTTTCGATTTCAAACATTCAGCTCACAAGTAAAAAGTGACACAATCTTTATCTTTTTAGTATTTTACCTATGCTTTTCAACAAACCCTAAAGTTAAAATACTTCTAGTTCAGACCGTGGGCTTAAAACTGTGTGACTGTATGTCTTTGCATCACGTTTACGATCACGTGATATCTGTAACTTAAGTCACGTGTAAATTGAGTAAAACAGTCAATAAGAAGCCAACTAAACTAACTACACGTATGAAGAGATTTTTTGAAATTGTTTCAACCAAGCCTACATCTAGCGTTCAAAACTTGGAAAATTGAACTTGTTCCAAATCAGTTTGTACAAATAGTAATTAATAATTATATATTTTTAAATTATTAATAATAGCTTTTATTATAATTAACATTGGGTTTTATACGAGAGCCGTAAACCTTTTCTAGTTTAAAATAATATCAGGTTTGGAAGTTAATAACTTAGTTGAAAGGTAAAAAACGTATCCACGCAAACCTTTGCAAGCAATCGGATAGCGCGTAGGCTTGTTGTGCGAGCCAATTGACAATTATAGGAATTACCTGCATGAGTTGCAGGGCCGGCACCACGTTCTCTGGCGCCCCGTGCCAAATTTTCAATTGCACCTTCCCCCCTCAACTCCCTCTAACTTTCAGGTCTTAAATAATCCACAAATGTCATATTCGAACCATTTTTTTCTTAAAACATTATTTTTTAAAGTTTTTTAATTTTTTGGCGCCCCTTTGGCTTGTCGCCCTGTGCAAATGCACGGTTTGCACCTATGGTAGCGCCTATGATGAGTTATCTACTGGCCGTGAATGTATTTAATAAATTCTTTGGGCATTCTATCACAGGATTTACAACATAACATTTCTAGGCAATACAGGTTTCAGGGAGGTTTAAACACCCTGTATTGAATGTATTTTAAAATTGTTTATAATTTTACTAAATGTAATTTTAAAACCAAAACTTTGAAATCGTTTTATGTTGTGTGGTCTTACCTAATCTTGTATATTTAATTTTATCCTATGGCTATAATCCTTATCACAGTTGCATTATAATCAATACTGCACTTTACTATTTGATGCCTTGTATCTATAATTTAAGCTACATCAAAGACAATGTTGTGGTAGGTAGATAGCGCATAGACAGGAAGCTCAACATAGTTCAGGTAGCCCACGTACAGAATGCGCTGCTGCGAGGAAGTCTCAAGTGACTGACGCACGAGAAAGTTCAGCTGTTTTCTAACATCGCACGGTTTGGTTATTGGTATCGGACAATCTCAGTCATGTGGAGCCGAAGGAGCGCACGCAGCGCATTCTATACCAGGGTCACACATTGCTATGTTGAGTTTCCTGCCTCAGTCATGTGGCATCTACCTACCATAATTTGGTTTGGTTATTGACATCGGACAATCTCGAGCATGTGGAGGCGAGGGAGGAGAGGGACGGCAGCGCGCTCGCAGCGCATTCTATGCTAGGGTCACACATTGCTATGTTGAGTTTCCTGCCTCAGTCATGTGGCATCTACCTACCATAATTTGGTTGAATATATGTTTCTATTTAATTGAAGAAATTCCCTGAACACGTACCTTGGAGCCTCCATCAGTCTTATCAGTTACTCGTAAACCAGGATACTCGTATCAGTGCTATCATAAACCAGGGTCAAGGTCAAACAGTAGGTCATTTACCCAACTTATTTTTGTCCTCAAACTACGTTTTGCTATATTTAAAACTATACCAAGCTTATAGACATCGAATGAAAGGACTTGGAGATGTGGAATACTTTTAAACTTACAAAAAGGCTGCTAGAGCGCTAACAAAACATGTGGTACCGTGTTTACGGCGGAGATGGGTTTGTCTTGACCCTAAGAACAATTCCACAAGGCATGTCTAGAGAGTTCAAAACATCCTGTATCATTTTGTCAACGTGATGTATCAAGCTTGCTCTTATCTTTGTTCCTTTACTTTGTTGTCAAATTCAAACAATAATCATAACAATGGTTGGTAGAACGTTGCAATCCGTCTATCGATAACTTTGGAAACAAACTTAGTGATATCTTTGTTAATGAAAATACTTGTTAAACAACGTTCACTTGCAATCCTATCTCCAGATATATATACAATTTGAAATGATAACATGACAAGTGCAATGCTACTCCCATCCAAACTGTACTTGTGATCAGTTGTAATAAATAGAATACCCATACTTATGGATTGAAATGTCCTATTTTATTCTTCCCAAAGGAGCATCCTTGGTCTAGAATGCCATAACATTATGACACGAAGCACCTTTTTCAAAGCAATTTGTTTGAAGTCTAAAAGAAATCAAAAACTTAATATGAAAAATATTTTGTACACGAAACTTATAGTGTATTCTCCGAGAATGGCGATGACGCCAGATTGTTAATTGAAGCTAAACCTAATTGTACATTATTGGTTCAACTAAATATCCCGGACATTTTAATTAATTGTCATTTTAAGAATTACACGTTTTGATAATATTTGGCATATTTCCTAGTTATCAAAACATTGATTTAAACAAAAATATTGAAATAAGTATTATTCTGAAAAAAAAGCTGAAGCTTGGATAGTAACAGGTGACGCCCTTTTCAAACTTGTACTGTCGGAGAGGTTTATTTTGGGTGTTGTTAAAACCACTATTCACTTAAAAATGAAACTGAATAATAGTTGAATTAAACATGAGTCCAACTACTAGCCTCGGAAATTTAATCTTTGGGAGAAGTGCAAGACGAAAATGCTGAAGCTATTCAAGCCTGGTATTTATTTTACGTTTCTTCAGACGGCGATGTACAAAATAACATAACTCGTTCATCCCACGTTTGGGCTAAATTATAACGCTATACATGTACTACACGTAAACAACTTACAACTATTGTAGTTCCATTAAAAATTTAAGAAAAAATATGCCGTACTGTAGACAAAAGAAGAATTATCTTGAATTTACGTTATAAAATTTTCGCTGAGCTGCCTCCAAGGACCAAAACTTTAAAGGTTGGCCTAGTGAATTTTTAAAATTACTTAAATTACATATGTTTTGTCACTAGGTGAGAATAAACCTATAACGAAAGAACCTTGGTGAAAAATATGTGTATACAGACATTTCATCGGCATTATGCAGCTAATCATGATGATCATAATCACACTTACATCAAAACTTATAATCAAGTGTAATTTTCAGACACTAAAAATTTTCTTTTTTTAATGTCACTCGCATTTTCAACAGTCAAAACTTGGTAAACTGTGCCTGTACTAATTTTAGATCAAAATAAAATGCATGTTTTTACATTGCTCTCACAAGGCGAAATTCAAGGTTACTACTGCGCACTCTTAATGCGAACAAGGGGAGGAATGGTGAGTGCCATGAGTATTTTGATGGATGGTGAGGTGTATGAAGTCTTGTTACAAGCTAGGGCCGACTGTTGCCAAAATTTGACTAGTGATACTATATCACTGAGCTAAAGCCACCCCACTGAATGGTATTGAGAAAAGTTGGTAGGTTAACAATACACCTTTTAAACAAATAGCAATATAATAGATTTTACTTTATTGTACGTTTCTTCTACGTTATCACCATTTGGTTGGCCTACTAGTACTATTGAGAAACTGGCGCAAGCGTATTTAGGACTCAGGGTTGTAACTGCCCGTGGGAAAAGTGGGAAGAAAGGAGGGGCCGTGGGAACTAGGTCAACTGAACGCCAGCATTATCTATGGGATATCAGGCGAACTGACCTTGACCTTGCATTTGACATTATCAGCCGACCTCTGCGCCTTCAAACTGTGCGATACATCATTAGTACTTCTTTGTGTACCTATTCTTGTGATTTTACTCTCGGCGCTGGAATTCTCGTTGATAAAGTTGAACAAATCTGTATCGGCGTCAGCTGCACGGCGACTCTTCAATGCAAAGGCTTACGGCGGCCCGTTTTAACTATTATACATAATTTTTACATTAATAAACTTGATGTATTTGGAAGCTGGAGGAGTTTTCCAAAACGCGTTTTTAACGAAATTGTCATTTCTTTTTATTGAAAAGCGAAAATGGAGTTGAAAAGCACAAAAACTTGGACAATTTTAATGTTTATTTGTGAAACTAATGAACAACTTACGAGAAATTGGGCTCTATACACGTGTCAGAAAACGCCACCTTCCAAACATAGAGTATGTAAATAAGTTTACAACTTATAGTAAACAAACGTTACTAATAAAAACCACATTACGAAAAAACTGGCGTTTACCGTTATAGTGCTGTGTACTAGGCTAGGAAAAGTACCGCTAGTATTAAATGGCAAAACACACGCTAAAATTAGATGTTTAACTCAACTTAACCGCTTAATTCTAAGCCTTTAAAGATTGCTTAAATAGTGTTTCGCAAGTGAGAAGATATTATAGATTAGTACAAATTATATTTAGCGAAAACCTCTTTAAAACGTCCGTTAGACCTTGCCAGATAGGTGTAATCTTTCCTAAGCTAGTGAAAACTTCAGTATTAACATTTTTTTCATAATATCATATCAGATAACGCTACCGTGTAGAACTAAGTGATCAAATACATCTTTGAAGTCACCAGCGTTAGACGTTTACATTTTATAGCTCATGGACCTAGGTGCAGGTGTGATTGAGAAATATGCTGCTTTTTTCGAGAGGAATTTTCAACCAATACATCGCCGGGTTTGCCGGTAAGTAAACTAAACATTATTTAGTTGCTTAAGTATATAATTGATGTTTTTTGTACATTCCTTTTGGAAATATGCCATATTCATGCCGTCAGCATGGTAAGACCCAGGACCGAATTTATCGAACAAGCGCCAATTCTCACCCCAGAACACGTTTTCGAGCTTGTTTTGTGGCTTTGTAAAACATATACTTATTATTTTTTCGTATACTGTATATGTACGATTATATTATGAGTGAAGCCCAAAAAGCCACATTTGTTTAAAACTTGATAGCAATGTACTTTTTGTAAACATCCTTAAAAACAGTATACTGTATTTAAATTTTTCATTTTGAATAATTAAGCTTGTATTTGGTGATACCAACCAATATACCAAGAATCATAAAACTTTCAAAATTGAAGCTACAAGTAATTCTTGATTACAGCGGAATAAGAGTCCAATTTTGATTAAATTTTAAACGAATTGTCGTTTCACCATGTGTATTGAAACTTACAATAAAAGACGACGTACGGCTGTGGCCGGAGGTCGAGCTCAGCAACCAGCCTCGTAACTGTGAATTAATAAAATATACAAAGATTAGGCTGAGCGTTCGTAATATATAGCTTGGAAAGCTCAAAGACCTAGAGTTAGCGCTAGTGAACTAGCATGAAGCGCGACTTGCGCATGCGCGAGGATCACTCTTTTCTCTCCACTCCACCAAGTACATTCGGTGAAAAACACACAAATAAACATGACGTGTCGCTGTCACAACACATAAACATAACAGAGGTTTTGAAACATAAGATTGGATTTAAGCTTAATACTGAATGCAAAAAAACGTTTAAAAATAATAAAACAGAACCAACTAAATTGTGTTCAAATCATCAAAATGAATTTAACAACCCTTAACTATTTATGTGAAAGAAAACAAGATAATTTAAATAGTGGCTGTTTATAAACAAATCACAATTTTGGATTCTGTTGAAACAGACTATACTGAGCGCGCGGGGAAAATATAGGGGGGGGGGAGCTACGTCAGAGCGGTGGTTTTAAACTCTCCTCTCCGCGATTCATCTGTATTGTTGCTGTCTGTAAGTGTAGCTAATTAGATACAGACATTTGAAGACAAAATTTGTGGACTAAACCAGGATTAAACTCAAAATATCTCACTTGCCGTCAAAAATGCTACCAATACACCACCCGTCCCACCTATTTGGTATAATTGCTAGCACTGTCCGTATCTTTCGTTAAATAAGAAATCCGAGATCGAGTCTCGGTTCGGTCCACAAATTTCGTCTTCAAATTTCCTTAGTAATAAATTAGTATGGCCAACATAATTAATTCAAAGATTTACTTTTGATGATTGACGAATTTGATGAATCATTGACGAAAGTATCACTTATCTGTTATCTCTAATTGATGAAACCTAAAATCCCTGTTTCTATACTCTCCATATTATCTGTAAAAGTGTCGGACTTATCAATAACAATAACGTTTAATGTCAAAATAATACAATACAATTGTTTTTTGACAGTAAAATATACTATATACCTATCTACAAATGTATGGACAAATAAACATTTTGCTAATTAGTACAAAGAAGAGCGTTGTAGGAAATCTCATCGTGTGATATTATTCAATCACGAGGGAGATAAGGTAATCATTGGCACAAGACCGGTAATTTTAAGGAGTTATTATCATTTCTTAACTCCCTAACTACTAGTTAAAAGTATCTTAAATATTGTTTCCTAATTAATGTTTGATTTTTTCAGCTTCCCTGTCATCACTAAACATCGGAATCACCTTTATGTGGACAACGCCTCTCCTGAGCTACTTCAGAAGCCCTGAAAGCGAGGTTCCTATGACCGATATTGAGCTATCTTGGGTGATATCAGTTATCGAAGTGGGTAACTTCATCGGATCATTTCCGGGTATGTACTTGGTGGACATGGTCGGCCGAAGGTGGCTAATACTGACTTCTGGACCTATCATGATTATGTCATGGCTCTTGATCCTCATGTGGCCCTCCGTGATAACCCTCCTCATCGCCAGAGTCACTCAAGGCATTGCTCAGAGCTTTGTGGAGATTGCAGGACCTGTGTATCTCGGAGAAATTGCCAGCGACTCTACTAGAGGAGCTATGACCAGCTTGTTCAGTATCTTCTGGTGGATTGGCTGCTTGGTTTCGTACACCTTAGGCCCATATATGGGCTTTAGAGCGTTTACACTTGTCTGTATGGCGTTCAATGTTCCTTGCCTTCTGCTGTTCTTCTTTCAGCCCGAGACGCCCTACTTCTACACCATGATTGGTAATTCGGAAAAGGCATCGCAAGCACTATCATACCTACGAGACTTACCTGTGGAAATGCTCAAGTCGGACGTTGAAGAGGCAAAGACTGTGATGGAAAAGTCCAACAACAAATCTTCCAGCATAAAAGACCTCTTTGCTACTCCATGGGATAGAAAGGCCTTCCTGATCTTGATGCTGATATCATATTTCAAACTCGCCACCGGGAGTGGCGGGGTAACTGTTTATGCTACAGATATTTTTGAAGCGAGTAAAAATACTGACATATCCCCTGACAATGTTACTATAATGTTCGGAGTTGTGATGCTTTTTGGTAGTTTGGTCAGTCCTTTCACATCAGACGTGTGGGGACGAAGGCCTCTTCTGCTGATTTCAACGATGGGGTGTTTGCTTTCAGTGGTTGCTTCAGGACTGTACTTCTTCATGTTGACCAACACAGATATTTATGTTTCCAACTACAGTTGGATCGCTCCTGTGTCAATATTCCTGTTCTCAGGATTCACAACTGTTGGAATGTACCCGGTTTGTGCATCTTATACTTCCGAACTGTTCCCATCACGTACCAGGGGGATCGCTTCTACTGCAGTCTCCTTTATGATCACGTTTGCATCTTTCTTCGTGATGGTAATTTTCGAGCCGTTGAAAGCTGCTTTCGGTATTTATGCTAACTTCATTTTTTACTCGGTGAACTGCTTGATTGCAGTTATTTGCTTTTACTTCTTGGCCCCTGAGACTAAAGGGAAATCATTCGCTCAGATACGAAAGGAGAATAGTTTAAGTTGAAACGCGATTTGTTTACAAGTGAATGATGTCTTTTATCAGCCCCTGCAAGTTGTTGAGCATTGAAAAACACACGTGTATTTGAATATAGTTTATAGAAGTTTACAGGTATCGAAGACTTGTATGCAATATGTATACTTATAAAATCGATAGTGATCATTGCTGGTAACTGAATTAGTACTGCTAATTAGCTAAGCAGTAAGTGTTCAGGTGTGTCTGGCTTGGTTAAAAGTGAGGTTATACTGACCGTCGGTGGTCTTATATGATTATTGCCTACTGAAAAACAAAACTGCTAAGTTATAAGCCATGTTTAGCCCTAATAGGCTAACATAAGTTTCTATTTTCTAAAGTTCCAAAATTATTACTATATTTAGCTTGGCCCATAAAGAACTTCTAAAGAACTTGGCCCATAGCATTTGAATGAATTTAAAATTGAATAAAATAAAAACAAAAGCCAATATTATTCTAGAAAGTATCGGCTTCTGTTTTTCATTTTACCTTATTATATATTTAGTTTTATTTGTTGCTAAAACTTTAATTTTATACTTGCTGCTTTACTACACCCTTATTTTAAGTATCAAAACATTAAATAGAAAGTTTCTTAGTTATTATGTGCGTATATTTTTCTATATAGAAAGTTTTGCCACAACTATGTGCATTCATACTGTATTATTAGATTTTAATTTGTGATTAGTCAAAACCTTTACATGACTTGACGTTGAATTCTGTAAAAATAGAACTGATTAAAACAAATTTATATTTGATAGTTCTTGTAAGCACCATTGTGAATAATATGTAATAAAATTATGGTTTACATATTTCATACGATTAAATTATGTTTTATTTACCGACCGTTAATTTCAGTATGTTTCACATTTTTGATATGGAGGCAGAGAGGTTCTGTTACTCGCGCGAATTTGACGCCGGCAAACAGACGCGTTTTACCTGCTCGTGGAGAATGGCCCTACAACCGTTCTTCTGGATTCTGACTTACCCGGGGAATCCTAAGAGTAAGTGGTTTGGATACAAATGTCCAAGTTAGGAGATGAAAACGCCCAAAATCCGGCCTCGAAAGTTTTGTTCTTACGAAAATGGCAGCGTATATTTATGGTTTAAGCTCTTCATACTGCTGCCATTTCTGGTAGATTCTATTCGTTAAGATTTGATAACCAAAAATTTACTCTGCGATTATCGTTTGGTTAATGGCTTTCCACAGTTGAGTTCGAAAAAAACCGGTTGAAACAGCCACATTTAACATTCAAATTTTTCATGACAAATCTTTCCTCAAAAATGTATAGATTTTTATGGCATTTGTTTGTAGGGTTGTGATGATGCCTGCAGAGGATTTTCAGGAAAAACTAAGTATTGAAAAACAATTTGATGTGAAATGTGGTGTTTTAAACCTGATTTCTTGTAATCTTTAAATAAGTATTACAAAAAACTATTCGAGATAAAAAGTTTTTCTATGCGTCGTTAAATTTGGTTTAAAATTCCCTCTCCTTTGAGGTGACACAAAGGGGTGGGTTATTTAAAAAATTAAAGGGGGCCTACCCCCGGATTTAGGGGGCGGTGACGCAAAGTACGTCTTGAAAATATTTCTTTTTTCAAAGATTAAGGTGGGACATTTAAAACTCACCCTGTATGGGTATTCTGTGATACAACTAATAGGAAGACAAAGAATGTGTGAATATTATGTGTGCGCCAACCATAAGTGGTTGGATTAAATTGTTAGTATTAAAAATGCATTAAGATAGAAAGCAACCTGATTTAAAGATGAAGAACATCCAGTGACAGTAGTTGGACAAATATTTTCAAACAATAAGGAGAAAAGGATTTTTTTACAAGATTAGAAAAAATGTACGTGACTGGCCAAAGCAGTATGAATTATGATTGCTTAAAGATATGATTGATTGTCCAGCAGACGATGATATTGTCAAGTGTGTTTGTGATATAGTTTGTGTATAAGCTGGCTTTTAGTCACTTGATAACTAGGCAGTAGTTGTTTACTGACAACTAATAATCATATATGAAAACAGCTGATGATGACTGTTGTTTATTTACGTTTAGTTAATAGGGATACAAGGAATTATGTGAAAATGATTTGTCACTAACCAAGAGAGCAAGATAGTCACTACCCATACCAGATTGTGTGTGACCTGAGGATTGGTTTTACTTGAGAAAGATAGGTGTTTCCTTACAGCCTGGTTTTCTTTCTCGAAGCGTTGTGTAGTTTGAAACTTAATAATTTGTAGAAAAGGCAATTTATTTTATAATGATATGGGAATATAAAAGTGCAAAACATAAAGTACCATAAAAGTAGAAGTGGAATGGATGAATTACCACAAATTTATTATTTTTCAATTTCCATGTACCACACGCACGTGCTTTGTCTTTCCTTTCAGCTCAACAATAATTAAGTGTAACAATGGTGTTTACCATGTATATACATAAAATAAAACATTGGCATAGTAAATGTTCAACAATTCATATCTTAAATAAATTAAGATAATATTTCTTTTAGTTAAGTAATGGGGTAGACTAGTCTTTTATTCAAGCAGTTATCATTTCAGCGTGAAAATTGTACTTATTTAAACATTAAAGTTCACACTGTAAAACACTGAAACTGTTTTACCTTTTTGCGAGGAAATGAAATTAAAATATGTTTTCTCGAGATAACCCGTGCGCAAATACACTATCGTGACGAATTGATTGGAAAAGCCCAAGATTTTAAACATATATATTTAACTGGTTTAGAACGTTACTTTATTGAACTTGAGGAAAACCTCGGGAAGAAGTGAAAAAGGTAAGAGTTTTTCGTTCAATCAGTTGTTCAAACTGTGCATTTTAATGTGTATAGTTTTTATACAAGTGTTATTGTTTGTATTAAACATGATAAAGCTAACATATTCGGCTAGGGAGTTAGACCGTTGTGACAGACCGTATCAGATGAAAACTTGCATGCTGTTTAGTCACTTGTTAAAAATCAGAAAATATTTTTTACCCTTGGTGTATACAAACAACATATTTTATTTTTTGGCATTACAAAGAATATTTTTAAAGTTTACAAACCAGAATAGGTATTGCGTTCAACGCACTACTCTACTTGTATGAAAATCCTTTATGTTCAAACGTGCATTTGAGTATAGCTTTTAAACTGTATCCCTTATTTTTCAGCTGAAGTCATCATGCAGCTTATAAAACTGCTATGTTTTCTACCCATTGTAAGTAATAATGTCACTATTTGTTTTCAGGAATTTCACGTAGGTCGTAGATTTAAAGACTTTTACAACGTGAGTTGATTCCAATTTCCAGCGTAATTCTTCATGGTGTTAAACCTCATAGTAAATTATTAATTGAGCTAAAAGTATAAAATAACTTTAAAATAAGTGTACAATTGTAGAAAGTAAAATTATTGACTTATAATGCAGCTATCAAACATAAAGTTAGTCGCCACCGCAATAAAACTGCAACCATCGAATAGTCTTTCAAAAATACTTTGGGAAAAAGAAATTTTGGTTTTACGTACCGTTACTACAAGTATTAAGCTAAGGAGTTTTTGTCATTTTCTCTAAAACAAGAGCTGTTTCGTCACCAGTCTATTAACGTCCTAAAGTTACTTCCTAGGACTTAAATGGTATATTTAACCACTAAGTCATAAAGTGAAACTTTTGATACAAGCTAAACTTTAACGCCTAAGGCGCAGTCCCAATATTATAATCTATGCATTCGATGAATAGAACCTCTGATTAAAAAGTTATGTTAACTAATGTTAAACCTCAATAGTCCGGAAACAGCTGTTAAGCTGATTCACTCTTGGTTATTGGACAATCACACTCAGCTATTTTAGCACCTGCTACTACTCAACTTGTGACGTTTCAGCTGAATTTAAAATCAGCTGATAAAAACATCGATACCAAGCATTATGTAATGATTGATTAGATGAAGTAGCAACTTGAAAACAACAGCTCATATAACAATAGTTGAAGTTTTAATTTAAATCTAATTTAAAAGAAATATGTATAAATATTATTTGTCTCATGACGAAAAGTCACTTGACGATCATCACTTAAGGTCCTGTCGCCCATTGCGACTTAGTAACTGCTACTAGCCTTGGTGTCAAGTTTTCAGCCTGTTAACATTGTTTAACATTGAAAATATCAGCTGATTCAATGTTATTGAAAGCCTCGCACCCATGGCTAGTAGCAGCTACTAGGTCGCACTGTGTGACAGGCCCGCTTGTTTCACCCCACGGCTTTTTAACGTATCAATCAGCATCAGTCTTGTACCTAGTGTTGAAAACATTGAAGTGAATTTAGTAACTCTTGCTTCACACTGCCTTGTGGTTTTAGGTTCTAGTCTCCTGTCAGACGTGTGACAAAGGGTCAAAGGCTGACCTGGACATTCTGCTGGGAAAGTTGACCTCCTATAGTGAATTCGTGTTTAAAAGGCACATGATCGCAGAAGCAGAGTCTTGTCCTATGATTGAAGAAGGTTTGGTCTCCCTGGAGCCAATCTTCAATGGCGAGATCAGAAGGAAACTGAACACGTTGAGTGCTCAGCCACTCGGCCACATTCTACTGAAGCTGCAACGTTACCCTCCTGCTCTCTCTTGTACGAATCAAGTGTCCCGATCCTTGCAGGAGAAAATCCGTGAAGGTGTGTGATTAAACTTTACTGGTGATCTTAATTTGTATGAACGCTATGGACCGAACTGGGACTCGAACCCGGATCAAAAACCCGACCATAGGATAGTGTAATGGTCACTTACTCGGCAAGTGAGAGGTCCAGGTTCGAGTCCCGGATCAGTCCACAAATTTTGACTTCAAATTTCTTTAGTAATTAACTTTATTAGTAATTGGGTAAAGATAAGATTGCTCGGTATTATGGTTCGGGACCAAGGACACGTCAACCCAGTGCTGACTCTCTGGTCTTTTATGTAAGTAGTTCCAGAGAGGATTATTAGTGATTGGTTTACAATAAATGTGTGTCTTAAAGCGATCTATGTAAATCTTAAAACTATCTATAAGTGAATTAGTAAAAGGTAACATCTAGAATCTAGATCATGACATTGATTTTAATTTTTTAGAGCTTCTTGTTCTAAAAGCTTCAACAAGAATAAGGAGCAAAGTAATTTTAAGGGATACAGTTTACCAAATTAATGAAGAACTAACTATTATCAAAAGATTAAAATAGTTAAGACACAGGAGGCACCGTCATAGCCACGCGGGTGTACGTCCCGCTTACATGCGGGACCGAAGTGGCGTCCTTTCAAAACATGGCCTCGGTTCTTCCCACCCATAATCAACTCACCATTTAGATTAGTTTTTAAAGTAGACGTAATTAAAACTTACTACATTGCTAAACTACGAGTAGAATATTTGATATAAGTCTGATAGCACTTTTGCTTGATACTGTTTAACCACCACAACATACCACAGATCCAGTCATGCAAGTTAGGTACATGTGATGTGTATGTTTTGTTTACAGTTCAAGAAGACTTTTCCTCGTGTGTAAAAACTACCTCAGTGAAATTCACGAGACTCCGGACTACTTTTAGGAAAGATTGGATCGAGTTCATGGAGTTGGAGCGATCTGGCTTGGACGGCATACAGTATTGTTTCCAAGCTTACACAAATTGTCAGAAGGAAAAGAGGAATAAGTGTGTCGATACTTCAAGAGACACGTTCTTCTCCAGGGGAAAAGCCATAGCTGAGAAACACTTCAACAGTCCCTGCATGACAGAGTTCAAAAATGTAATGGAATGTTTGGACGACGCTGCGAACAGAACGGATGAGGCTTTAAATGACTATATAGATTCCTTCTTTCAATGCGCTGAAAGTGTTCCTGATGAAGAACTGAAAAAGAACATCGCCGCCCAGAAACCTGTAAGTATTGAACACGCCTCAGGATTTCTTATAATGTTCACTTTTAAGCTTTCGCGGCCGGTGTCATCACTAAGATCTAAGGCTTCCGGTTTACACCGCGTCACAGTTGAAATAAAATTACTGCTTGACGTTTCGACCTCACTGGGGAGAGTCATTCTCAATAGCTGGTTGACTGGCTGAGACCGGAAGCCTTAGATCTTAGTTTCTTATAATGGTTTATCTTGTAACAAGAGTGTAGTTCTGCCAAGTCACTGACGTTGAAACTTTCATGAGTATATCTAAGAGACCAAAGTACTGAATCTTCAAGATTAACACGCGTATTTCATGTTCGTTTATAAATGTGGGATTTGCAAATAATAAAAAGGTAGTTTTGGAAGAGTAAAATTTATTGAACACACGCAAATACAAATGAATACCTACAATAAATCAGTATTAAACATAAACCGCACGATAAAATTTGGGAACCATCCAAACAACCGTATTAAGAAGTACAACTTTGTGTTTGTTTCAGGAAAAAGAGAGCTATGCGCTCAACCCAAAACTTGTCTCGCAAATCGAAGAAAGCCGAAAGCGTTTTGTAGACTTGAACAAGGAAATAGAGGCAACTCTGCTAAACTACTACAACCAGGAAAAGCAAGCCAATGAGACACGTCTGTTTGTTATAAGATCAACAGAAGAATTAGCTGCTCCTATCAGCAGCAAGTTAGCTCCGTACAATGCAGCCATCAAGGGCCTTGGGTGTGTCAGTGATAACAATGCTTATCATCAGTGTGTTTATGAAGCTGAAGAACTGATGAGCTATGATGAAAGCTGTAAGTAGAGAATCAGTTTGTTAACTAGTGTCATGTTATAAATAATACGAATAAATCGCACAACATGGGTTCTTTGTTTAAAGTTTGTTGTTGACGATGGAAGATTTCAGAAGTTGAACTATTATTGCGGACATTTTCCATCGTTAGTGAAACAAAAAGGATCACGACGTTTCGGGATCTGGTCCCTGATCCCGTCTTCAGGTGAAAACCAAAACATAACACAGAACATTAGAAAATGAGCTAGCCTAAAGTAGTCAGCAGCTGATCAAACTCTACTAAACAACATGTAGTTGTTAAGTCAAACAACAAATTAAATCTTAGAATTAGAATAGCCTAGAGAAAAAAAAAACAAAAAAAACCAACACAATATTACAAACACAAGCCACACTAAGCAGGTAAACAAGTCACCGGAGTAATTTCAACATTAATCACAAAACACGTCCACTCACTGAACGAGCTCACCCTGGACTGACTGGTTGGCCGGTGACAGGCCAATCACACACACTAGCCGCAGGCTATTAACTGAAACAGACACAAAATCCCTATTTATGCACAGCCAATGGGAGACGAGTTAAGTTCTCTGTGGCCTGTTTTGTCCTAATACCATGCTATGAGTTTTAGTTGTTTCTTGTTGAAATTTACTTGACTATTATGGTTGTCCCTTAAGTTCATTCTTAATGATCGGTAGCAGAGGGCCTTATTTCAACTGAAGCTTGACTGATTGGACGGTCTGCTAATTTTATGTATGAGGCCTCGATTATTTTCCTTTTAAAGAAGTGAGGTTCCCGATGTATTATAGCCTCATTCCAGTTCATTGCGTGATTTTCAGACCAACAATGTTGAGCAATTTTGGACGTTTCTGTTAAACCCTTTCGCGTGTTGTCTTTGTGTTCTTTAACTCTTACATTTAATGGTCTTTTTTGTCTCACCTATGTACTCCCTATCACAACTACATTTAATACTGTAAATACAGTTTTAGATTCCTGAGTGCCATTTTGGGTTTGGTTTTACGAGACTTTGCCTAAGTGTATTCTGTGTTTTGAACGCAGTTCTAACTTTAAATTTTCTACCTATCCTTCTGAGCTTTTCCGATAATCCCGGCACATAAGGGATTGACATAAACGCAGGTTTTCATCTAACTGGTTTTCTGACTCTGTTTTTTAGCTCTACGTTGTTTGCACTTATTTACCATAGACTGAGGATTTGTTAATCAAATCGCTTTCTACTTTTTCACTTCTTCTATTTTTCCATCTTGATCTGAGCACAAGCTCGTTGCTCTATCAAATAAGAGTAAGCAACTCCTTCTTTGACAGATTTTGATGGTTGGACAAAAATTTAGATACTGACCTGTGTGTCTTTTTCGAAAAACCGTTGTCTTAAGGACATCCCTATCTTTCTACACACATCAAAAGAAGCTTGAACCTCTTTCTCCATGGTTAGACGAATGGAGGAGAGATGTTGTTAAGGTGGACTAGAAACTCATTAAGTTTATCGTCTCCATGTGGAAGACAACAAAGGTATCGTCAACATACCTCCACCAAATCTTCGGTTTGGATCCAGCTGAGGCCAAGGCCTTTTGCTCGAAATCTCCATGAAGATATTAGCAAAGATAGGCGAGGCGGTGACCCCATTGCCATACCCTCATCTTGACTATATATTTTACCTCTAATTCAAAATAGTTATGTTTGGTGCAAAGGTCTGCAGTTCCATTATAACATTTACAGGCATTTGAGTTCTTTTGTCCAAAGTTTCATCATTGTTGAGCCTAGACTCGATTATTTTCAAAGTTTCTGGAACTGGAACGTTAGTGAATAAGCTTTCCACATCAAAGCTTATCAGCCTATCAGTTTCAGCTAGTTTTATCTCTTTTGATTTTTGAACAAAATCTTTAGAATTTTATGAAAGAGTCAGTTTTTTCTACCAATGGCGTTAAAATGTCTAACAAGACTTTAGACAGTTCCTACACGGTGAATCACGAGAACTAATTATAGGCCTAAGAGGAACGTTAGGTTTGTGGATCTTGGAACCCATACATGTGTGGGATTTTAGAATGATGTGGGGTTAGGCGAGCGTTTTGTCGGTAAAATTGTTTGTGCTTTAAGTGTACTAGCAACTTTACGTTCAATACTATCAGTTGGATCTTTTTCAACTCCGTGTATTTGCCAGCTTCCAAAGTTTCCATCTTAGCTTTATACACTACTGTGTCCAAAACTACAGTAGCGTTTCCCTTATCCGCCGGCAAGATTTTTACAGTATCGTCTTTCCCAAGGATCGAGACTGCCTTTTTCTCCTCATTAGTAAGGTTGGGCTTTGGGATCGGAATTTTCTTCAGTAGAAGACTTGCCTCGCACCGAAACCGATCACCATCCTCATCAGACAACTGTGAGACAGCCGACTCGATTCCCGTAACAAAGTCAAGGACTTTCACTGATTTAGGCACAACTGAAAAGTTTAACCCTTTAGACAAAACGGCATTTTCAGCATTGGTTAAAATTCGTGACGAAAGATTCACTACATTGTTAATACTGTTTTTTGCATCCTTATTTTGGGGAAACACTTGGTTTTGACTGGGTTTTAAGTTCTCAAACTTTTTCTTTAGTTTTCCTTTTTACTGTCTGATTCTTTCAAATATCTATTTTGGATGCTTTTGAAAATCTTTTCAGTTCCGCGCCTACTGTGTCGATCAATTCGGTTTTTATTTTCAATTTCTATTTTGAGAAGTCTCTTAGAATCCCGATGATGTTTTATTCTTTTAACAACAAAGCTTTAGAAGCAGTTTCCATAATTTTACTGGCTTTCCTACTTTTGAACGGTGCTTTCAGGTGGAACCGTTGGGAATTAGGTTTTGGATTTTACATTTAGTAAGAAAAGTTAGGTCATTGGTATGTCTAGCTAACTTTAAGTGCACATTTTCTAATTCACTGACTTTTACTTGTTCCGGGTCCGTACCGAGAATCAATTCTTTGTTTAAAGTTTGTTGTTGACGATGGAAGGATTTCAGAAGTTGAACTATTATTGCGGACATTTTCATCGTTAGTGAAACAAAGGATCACGACGTTTTTTTCTCTGAGGCTATTCTAATTCTAAGATTTAATTTGTTGTTTGACTTAACAACTACATGTTGTTAGTAGAGTTTGACTGGTCAGCACGCTGACTACTTTAAAACTAGCTCATTTTCTAATGTTCTGTGTTATGTTTAGGTTTTCACCTGAAGACGGGATCAGATTGCAGATCCCGAAACGTCGTGATCCTTTTTGTTTCACTAACATGGGTTATTGTCTAAACTCTAAATATGAAGAGTGAAACCTCCCAAAAGGGTGAAACTCGAGCCACTCTTTAAGGAAAGTGGCAGGTTTCAACACCCTAAAGGCGGTACCTTTCTGAGTGGCCTTCACTCCTTCATTTTTAGAGTGTAGGCCTATTTTAAAATAATAGTTTACTGACTTAAGTAATCGAGTGTCCGTCAAGTAAAAGTTTTGATCGAGTCTACAAGGAAGGGAATTAAACTGTCCACACAAACGTCCCTATAACATGTTGTCCTAAATAATGATTATCTAAAATGTATTGAACAAGGACCTTTCTGGCGCGGTTTTTACGCATCGTGCTCAACTCAATTTCTACTAGTTCTTTGAATACTGCGTTATTGATCTATTTTCTGTACTATGTTTGTTATAGAAACCTACACCAAACACATCGGTAAAAAGAAAACATTGTACAAGTTAACCGAAAATATATGTAGAGTAGGTGAAAATAGATGCGTATGGAAACAATGGCACAAGTATGAAAATGAATTGAAACTATTCTGTTCATGCCTATAGTGCTATTACTAATACGTATACGAGTAAAAGTATACATACCTAGTATACATTAAACAAATAACCTTTAACTTTGTGTGAAAAAAAGACAGTTATTATGTGTTTATGCAAATAGTCGATACCACCACTATATTCTAGGCTTCCGGTATCATACCGCGTCATAAAACTACCATATTTTAGATTGTCAGACGTTCAGATGGCTGAGACCTGAGAACCTGAGACCCTGTGTGTGGAGGTAAGCCACTCTCTCAGCTGTGTCGTCACTGAGGGTGCCCCATCACAGAATGGGCGAAACGACTGACAATCTAAATGTTAGTTTTATGACGCGGCGTGGTACTGAAAGCCTAGAATATAGTTATGACTGGCCACTCAAGCCTACATTTTAAGATTTTGTACCATCGTGTTTGTAAAACCTTGAGAAATTAACTAAAAATGTTACATTTAGATTATTTCAAATTGGTCTTCTTAAGGTTTATTGATTGAATTTTGCCTGGTTCTTGTGTTTGTGGCTCGATGAGCAGAGTCAAGGCTTGGGGAGAGATAGGTTGAGGATTCGGTTCTCGGTAAAGGCGTTAGAGTTCAATTACTCTCTTAGAAGGCGTTCTTGTGACCACAGGTAGAATCAGTGCTTCAAAATGACATTGGTGTAGATAACAAAACAAACATCCAATCGATTTATTTTTAAAAGCTTTTGAGCAGGCAAATTATTTAGTAATTAGCATTAAAAGGTTAGTATTTAGAAATCAGTCGTGTATAATGCTAATCTGTGGTTCTCAGTAAGACCACGTGATTGGGCGGACAAGTAGCTCGTACGCTGTGAACCTGATACCGTTTTAATTCCAGTTACCGTCAATGGATGCGCTACAAGATTACTACTAACTGGCCTCTCGCAGTTAAGTTGACACAACAGTTAAACAGTACACAGTTTAAACTAGGTTAGTTAATCTTATTGGTATGATTTCAGTCGTGGCGAAGTCTGCAATTGCAACTTGGAAATGGTAACTATGGCTAAAGCCCGAATTGCAGCTATGAGAAAACAGCTCAAGAGCATGGTCGTGGAGTTGAGCTACCTTGGCAACGAAGCACTTCTGAGCTGTGTGCATAGAGGGCTTCTCTTCAAGCAAGACTCGATCAAGGAGTGCTTCAACTTCTACTACCGTTCCTTCGACATGCACACGAAAAACAAAACCTTACAGTCCGTCAATTCTGCGATTGAAATTCTACAGACATACAACGCATCATACTTCCATCTGGATGAGAAGCCTTTGCTGTGTGAGGAAAATGGTTTTGAACAGTTGCAACTAGAGGCGGACGAGGTTCTGTACATGCTGGGTGAATGTGTTTATGCACAAACTGGAATGGAAGAGACCATAGATATCGACAACCCTACAGTCTGCGGGAGAAAGCCTAGGAATAACACTGAAATGGTGGGACCTGAAGATGAATCCGAAGATGATCACTTTGCAATCGAAGATGAGGAGCCAGGTATTACTTACGAGAACGGTAGAGTTTACCGCTCTAGTAGCCCTAGTAAGGCTTACCAAAGGTTGTTTAAATTGTAACTAACTAGTTACTACCTTAATAGTGGCCTGTGCTACAAAACAATACTGTTTAGTAGATTTAGGTTTTGAGTAGTTTGTAGAAAGAGAGAGGATATGCGCGATTCACGCAGGAATACTAATGTGTAATGCAATCTTTAAAATAATCTTGTTGTATTTTTATGCTCTTAGAAGATTCAAACCTAATAAAATACTTATGTTGAATTATCTTAATGTAGCTTTGTTTTCATACCCTTATTTTTGTATATTTTCGTTTTATCTAAGAGTTGTGTACTTCATTTGTTACGTCAAAGTTTGCCTATCTAAACTAAGCGAAAGCAGCAATAGCTTCATACTCTTGATTCAAAATCACGAAAAGGTGTGTCGTGAATAATTATCAATTGAAAAGAAAACTCAAGATGAATAGCAAAATGTTGTAAACAAAACAACTAAACAAAAAGGAAATAAAATGTGTAATGAACAGGTTTGAAGTATTGTAAAAAAGATCACTCCTCAAGATCCTGCATTAGAGGATTTTTTACTTTCTTCTTACTTTCTATACAGGGTGAGTTTTAATGCCCCATTCCTTAACTTTTGAAAAAAGGAAATATTTTTAAAACCATTTAGGGAATGTTTTTATAAAATTCTAAAGTTTTTGAAGTTCTTTGCGTCACCCATGCCCACCAAAAAAACCGTGGGGGGAGCCCCCAAAATATTAAAAACAAACCCCTCTTGTAAAATTTTAAAAGAAAGGTAATTTTAATACAAATTCAACAACACAAAGAAAGCTTTTTTATCTCGACTCGTTTTTTATTCCTATTTAAATATTACAACAAATCAGGTTTAATATTCCTCATTTCCTCGCTTATTTCACATTCAATCTTTTTAGTAACAAAATTGTCTTGAAAATCCTCTGGGGAAACATAACAACCCTATTAACATACAGGATTTTGAAGCAAAATTCGTCATTAAAACAAATTGTATATGAAATGTGGCATTTTAAACTTGATGTATTGTGTTCTATTAATGTATGTAAAGTATGTCAAAACAAACTTTTTTAATTTTTCAAAAACATTTCCTAAAGGGTGACTAACAATATTTCCTTTTTCAAAAGTTGTGGTTGGGGGAGGGCACATTTGAAACTCACCCCGTAAATATTAAGATGGCACATTTGGTTATGAGATTTTGATGCCAGTATAGCGTACCGTGCCACAATTCATTGAAACCCAATTGTATGTCAACACAGTTATTTATTGTACTTGACAAATAAAAAAATACAATCAAACAAGTAGTTACTTCGCAAAATGGAGTCGGTTTTATTTTAAAATTAGTCTCAATATTACACTTATTAGTGTTTGCAATGTTTGAATGTTTCTTTTGCTTAATAAATATTGACGAACAACAAACACATAAAATTAGCTTATTTGTTCATAACTAACTTGTAGTAACAGCTGATTGAACATAAAATTTAGAACATTATTGTAAATGTAGTTTCCTATGTTATTAAAGAAATAAACTCAAGGTTTTAAAAGTTATACGAGTTTGTTGCATAGACTAATTCAACGTTAAGGGGAGTGGCATGACTGTCAGAGGTTTCAGCCGTATCCATCAATTTTTTTTTCTTGTAATCTGGTGGAAACACCATACACGCACTCAGACACAACAACCTTTTTACCTCAAATTTGGTCAAGTTAAGTCAAAATTGAACATATTTATAAAAGCAAATTTATCAGAAGGATCTAATGAGGGGAAATTATAAGAAGTAACTTTAGACAAAACTTAAGTTTTCATTTGCATATCAACATAATTAGCAACAAAACTTCAATTGCGATTTACTTAATCAGAAAATGTCCTCCTTCTGAAGTTCAAAAACTCTTATGACTATGTACTATGGGCTAATCCTACCCAATTTAATAAATGGGATTTGGGAATATTTATAAATACTTTAGAAGTCACCTCTAAGAGATATTTTTGGGAAACCACAACGTTATTCCTATGTTAACTTCGTAATTAAAGAAAACAACATTTTATCAATTTACTTTTTGATAAATCTATGAAAGTTTAATACTCTTCATTTCACAATCACTCAATACAAACATCTAAAACCGAAAACAACTATTTAAATTATTGTGAAAATTACTGAGCTATGTTACAATGAAAACCACTTCTACGAACATGCAGCTTGGTTCGCGTATAAAACCTGATTTATATCCCTTCTAAGATGATTTAAGGAGAGGATTTGCATACAGGGTGTGCCAAAAGTCCCGGATATTACTTGTATAAATCAAAGTGCAGGAGTCGAGATGGTAACACACCTTAGCCAACATTTCAAACCGAAATGGGAACATATTCAATTTCCGGAAGTAGAAAATATATATACGTTTCTGAACGTGTGAGTAAAAACTTGTATGGTAAGCTGTTGAAAATAAAACTATGATATTTGAGCGCTCTAGATAGACTGTTTTACACCAAACAATTGTAAACCTACTGTTTTTTTAATCTTCGCCTCATCCGTAGATAGCTCTTACTGAAAATGAGTTGAAATAATTTTATTTAACAACTGAATAAACTAACTTCAATTTTTTACATACAGATTGACAAAAAGTATATACCGGGTGTCTTATAAGTTGTAGACTTTACATTGTTACGTATCAATTAAAATAAATACTCATTTGAAATACAACAATACAACAACTTGAGAAATCAATCAGCTGATTTAACACAGCAGATAAAATATTGCAAAGTGCGCAATAACATAACCATGACAACTGGTTTTCTCTCCCAACTCTGTTTTATAACAGCTACAAACAATTATTGTTATATTCTTATTTATGTTGGTTTTTTGTCATTTTATGAGTTTTACCGAGAAAAACTATTGTATTAGAATTGTGGCTCTTAAATTAGGTACCAAGCAAGTCAAACGACCGTATAAACTACTAAAGTACAGGCAAAATCAAGGTTAAAGTAGGTTATTTTGTTATAGCTCTTAAACGAATTAAGATACAAAGTTATAATTAGTAAACAATATCTTTATAATGATATGCAACATGCTATACCTTACTATTTATTATTTTTGGCTTATTCATGATAATAGCAATTTCAATGTTTACATCGATTTTGAGGTTAGAAATGTTTTGAAAACATGGTTGTACTACATACCATTAAAATCGTCAAAGTCTGATAAATAATACGTAAACGCCATATTTTTAATCGAATTTATAGTTCAACTACAGGGCGTCCCGCAAAAACTTACGCGACTCGTGTTCATAGCTCTAGCTTTGTAATGGCGAAACATATCAAACAAATTGTTTTGTCAAAATGTCGAAAATTGTCTTCTAATTAAAACTATGAACAATATGACCCACCTTTGTATTTAAAAATCTAGAGTTTTGAGCCCACGAGTTTCAGTATTGACACACCTTGTATACTGAGAATCTTAAAAATATTTTTCATGAAATCTCCATATATGATTTCCAGAGAAAGTTTGTTTCATCTTTCTAACTCTAATAGTACTCCTGGACACTTTATTGTGGCCACCCGGTATATTATCGCCGGGGAGTTACATTATATTAGTAGAGCAGACATGTTCATATAACTCGACAACACTTTTAACTGCAAGTTTATCCCATACACTTTGTTTTTGTTTACTAAAATTACCCTAACGAATTGAATCTAAAGCATGCATTTTTTGAAGATGCCGGTGTCTAAAACACCTTTTGTTCCCAAATGTTTTATTGACTCCGCTGAACCGAATTACCACTTTTGCATTTATAAAACCGTGGCATAAATAAAAATTGAAGACACTTTGGTTTTGAACTTTCTGTTATCTTGCAAAGAAAATCATGTAAACTAAATAACACTTTCAAAATGATAGTCTGCAGAGTCACTGCAGTACATTGTTATCTGTCAAATAAAACTTGTTTTTAAAAGGATCTGATGAAAACTATAAGCGTGAAGTGTCTCAAGAAAATAATTGTTTTTACATAGCTCTTATGCGACAACAAAACACCATTTCACGGTCCACGCGTTGTTACGGTAAGACCTTGGATCAGTTTTAAGTTACGATGCTTAAGAACTTTGATGAATGCCATCACAGTAGATTTACAGTTTTCGATGTAAAGGAAAGATAGCGGGCCATTAACAGTAATTTGATGGGCATTAATGTTTTAGCCTTGAATCGTGTATTTTAACCGCAGTTGTTGTGTGACTACACTGTCTTCTTCAACAAGACAAAATGTTTATTTAGGACTAGACATTTTTCACTTTGGTAAGAACGTTTGAACTTGCATTCTAACCTGTTACAAAATATTTTTCCTGAAATCTCCGTGTACGATTTCCAGAGAGAAAAGCTTGTTTCATCTTTCTAACTCTAATAGCACTCCTGTAATCAGTTTAGGACACTTTATCGTGGCCAACCGGTAGTTATTTGTTTCTAAAAACTTTCATAATTCCCCAGTTGTATATGGATTTTATCAATTCTATTTTTCATCTGATGGCTAATATATGTTGTGTATATTAAAACACCTTCATTGTGGTTTGCCCTAAAGTTGTATTTTAAATTATTAATTTAATTGTAATTAATTATTACAGAGTACTTAATATACTACTAAAATGACGACGCAAAATAATCCCCCTTTTTATAGTATTTTTAATATTGTTACTATGCAACTGCTACGTATTCTTACTTGATGTATAGCACTAAGTTTAGCCGGACGATAATTTTTAAATTATTATTTTGATATACTTGAGTTTGTCAATAAGCTTTTGCATGGAAAACAACAACAAACATAGGCCTACCTTACTCATGGTTCATTGATGAATATTCATTGTTTTTACATCGCTAAAACCATGAGTATTTATTGCAATTGTCACGTAACAATGTAAACAAATTTGAATTACAACAATACAACAGCCGGAGAAATTAATCAGCTGATATAACACAGCAGATAAAGTGCGCAATAATATAACCATGACAACAACTGGGTTTTCTTTCCCGTGACTTTTTGTAAAAGCTACTAACAATGGTTATATTCTTATTTCTGTTTGTGTTTTGTCATTTTTGGTCTTTTTATTAAGGAAAACAACTTTGTTAGAATTTTGCTCTTGATTTAAATACCAAGCAGGTCAAACGACCGTATAAACTACTAAAATACAGACAAAATCTAGGTGAAAACATTGTTATAGCCCTTAAACACATAACGATACAAAATAATGTTTAATACAAAATTTTAATATTAAAATTATTTTTACAATGATATGCAACAAGGTATACCTTAATATTTGAGGTTTCAACCTTTTCACTTCTAAACAAATTCAATGTTTACGTCGACTTTGAGGTAAAAATGTTTCCAAAACATGGTTTTACTACATACCGTTGAAAAGCTCGTCAAAATCTGAGAAACAATACGTAAACGCCATATTTCTCATCGAATTGATAATTTGACTACAGGGCGTCCCATAAACGATTACGCGATGTATGTTTATTGCCCTAGTTTTGTAACGGAGCAACATATCAAAGAAATTGTTTCGTCAATATGTCGAGAATTATCTTCTGTTTTAAATGGTGTACAATGTGACCCACCTTTCCATTTAAAAATCTCGAGTTTTTACCCCGTGAGTTTCAGTATTGACACCCTGAATACTGAGAATCTTAAAAATATTTTTCCTGAAATCTCCGTGTACGATTTTCAGAGAGAAAAGTTTGTTTCATTTTTTAGCTCTAATAGTACTCCTGTAATCCCTTTAGGACACTTTATTGTGGCCACCTGGTATATTTGTTTATTTATTTTAAACTGTATAACTTTTAAAGTAAAGAACTATTTTATTTTAAATCTCTTCTTTATTCAATTTTAACGATAACGACTACCAGAGAAAGTCTTGTAAGTCTTCAAACGCCTTGTTTGTGGTTCACCCATTAGTTTTTAAATAAATAAACTTAAATGTTTTAAGTTATTAAAACAACTGTCGAATCATAAACATTTAAAATCTACCTCAGTTTATAAATTTGTTTTCTTAACTGAATAATTGCAACGTTCACGAAAAGGTTGTACATCATATCTCCGTTTACTCAGGTATTGGGATAATTTGGTTTATTTTTGTCCCGACGACATGAAAATGATAGCACCAATATTTTAATATTGGTAACATTATCGAAGTGTTGACCTGAATATAGGCCTAAAACTCTGCCTCCATACAAAATTGTAATAAAACATTTTCTCCAGGGCAAATCAATAAGCAAATTTACATCAGCACATTTACATCAACCTCCAAGATAAAAATGTTGCATACATAATCTGTACTGTATATATAAAGTGCAGCCAATTTATTTAGGCCATCTTCTATTAAAACTTCAACTATTTTCTCAGTTTAACGTTGATTAGACAATGACCATGAAGGGGCAGCTTGTACGATCCTCCTGGGGCTACTGGGTGTCTGCCAGGCTTCTACAACATCTCTGCAAGTTCTGGATCCTTTTGACATCACAAGAGTGAGTATTACCGATCTCATTGTGTCAAGAGTATCAACAAATTAGTAGTATTGTAAAACAGCGAAGATGAAAGTTTACAATCATGTTTTAATTTAATTTGATTGTGGCCAATCAGAGATTAAAGCTACTTTAAAGCTGATTACATGGAAACAAGCTCAATATTCCGCGTGCAAATATTTTGTAATTCTGCGTTGAACAAAAACTGTATAGAACGGTCAGAAGACAATACTGAATATTCTCAAGTTTGTGTTGTAATACTACTGTTTCTACGGGATATACCTAATAAGAAAATAACGAAACTGGTTATTTAAGTTTAAACCTTTTTTAATCTAAAACAAAAATTCTCATACATGAATATAAGAATCGTTTAGACTAATGGAAGTCATTTGGCACCTTAATATGACATACTCCTACAGACGTATAAATATGTTTCCTTAAAATTAGGTAGACTAATAATAACAAGTAAAATAAGAAAAATGGCCGATGGTTGCTTTTGCTTTCAGTTGTATGGGAAATGTTGGTACAACTACTGCTTCTCCGGTTCTGCAGAATGTGTGGTTACTGAATATGTTGAAGACAAAGAATGCACAAATCGCTTCAACGTCACTGAAACAGCTGTCATTGTTGAGTAAGCATTGGACAAACAATTTCTAACAAATAAAATAAAAGTTCCTAACAAAGAAAAGAGGACTAAACTCAAATTCTTGCGAAAACTGAGCTATACTGACTGCTAATTAAAATATGAAACGATCAATAGTAGTATACGTTTCATTGTGCCTTGTACATAGTTAATTCCCTATACAATTGTAACGTCATGATTGTCGAATAGTACATCTATACTTGACTATTTATTGAATAGTTTTACATACATGCCCTACGATCAGACTTGTATTAAATACTTTGGAATAAATTGGCATTTTATCATCTGTAGGACTGACGAACTTTCGGTCACTTATGGTTACGGAGAACCTGCAAACAACGAAGGACAAGAAGCTAAATTTTACTTTTACATGAAGATCGTAGACGGTAAGCTCGAGATAAAACCTTTTAAATAGAATATAGCTGTTTTATATAATGTTCTGTACTATATTGTTATGTATAATGTGTAATCAGTAATTTTGAAATTTAGTTCAATAGATTGAAATAGTAAAGTATTGTGGTCATTTCCGCTTGGCAAAGAAACTATCGACCTAAGTAGTTACTACATAAATAAAGGAAAGGTCACTTCTTGGAAAACTACTCCTAACGTTTCTGGTGTTAGGAACCCAATCTGTGAGGACTACACTTATCTAGGAACTACATTTAATTAATATCTTAACTAAGAACTAACCTAGACTATTCAACCAATATTTTACAATAGGCTACATCATGAAAATTGATGGCTTGTCAAAATTACATTACAAATATGGACAAGTAAAACGAGGACACGTTATAGATAAAACCATGATAGCCTTAACATACAATCAACCTTTTCTTGTTTTCATGAGATTTGTTTTAATGTGCCGCTTCTCCCATGAAACATCAAACCCCTCCCCCCCCCCGTCGGCTGTATGCCTCAAACTTCCCCAACCCGCCCCTCCACTCATTTATAGACCGGGCTGTCAACTACCGACTACGGGGATGTTAGTTAGTGCGTGCCCCCGTAGTGCGAGGTTCGTGGTCCGAGTCTGGGTGAGATCCTTTCATTAATAACTACTTACCACACCTCTGTGTTTTTCAGCTATTTGTTTTTTCAGCTTGATTGTATGTTAAGGCTAACATGTAGTTTTATCTCTATAACGTGTCCTCGTTTTATTTGTCCATATTTGTAATTGTAATTTTGACAAGCCATCAATTTTCATGATGTAGCGCTATTGTAAAATATTGGTTGAATGGTCCTAGGTTAGTTCTGTTAAGATAAATTAAATGTAGTTCCTAGATAAGTGTAGTCCTCTGAAGACGGGTGGAGTTTCTAACTACCCGAAACGTTAGAGTAGTTTTCTGAAAAAGTGGTTGAAAAGTCCGTTCTTTCCTTTACTTATTGCTCCTCCGCCACTATTATGAACTTTCAAACTAACATAGTTAATACACTAACGGTTATGTTATGGTAGGAAGATAGCGCATAAATACCGTATAACTGAGGCAGGAATTCCTACATAGTTGCGGCAGCCCACGCACAGATTAAGCTGCGAGGAAAGTTTTTTAACAGTCTCAACTAAAGTCACTGACGCACGCGCTAGTATTCTCGAAAACCACACGATTTGGTCACATTTATGTCATCGATATCGGACAAACTCGAGCATGTAAAGGCGCGAGGGGAGAAAGACGGCGAGAGCATACTCTGCTTGAGCTGCCACAACTATGTTGATTTTCCTGCCTCAGCCATGTGGCGTCTATGCGCTATCTATCTACCATAACATTATTTTTGATCCAATGATAAGTTTTCAAATTGCTCAAAGTTTAATTGATAAACGTAATGAGACTATTAAAAACTTATTAGTAAAATAATGTCAACATGTTCACCGATTAATACGTATTCTCGTTTTATCTTATCTAAATAAAGAATGTTTACTTACTTAAATAAGAAATGAATATGATAAAACTATGACGTACGTTTCGCTAATAGTCTGTTACTTTAAGTATTAGAATTACGAACATTTAAGGACTATTCGAACATGGTATTTGTGTATGAGCTTGAAACTAACTCCTAAATAGAGAGAAAGAAGTAGCAACAAACATATTTCTGAAAATCCGGACTCTGAATCTTGTCTCGTGAGTGTTTGCTTTCAGAACTTGGCGTGGTTGACTACGTTAAGGCCAACATCTGGGTTCTGGCGGAGGTCAGTGATGGATACGGCAGCTGTTGCTTCATCTTGTACAACCCTGGTGATGGTGAGTCTCAGAAAAAGTCTTTGAGGACGGTGAAATTACTTTCTATGCGAGCCTCCATTTGAAAATGTTGACATTTAACCACAGCGATTTTATGCAAGGAATTAGGAATATATGTTAACGAATCGGTTGGGTCGTTTGTAATCTTAACAAAAGAAAAGTAAACCAGGTTTTCTTTTTGTGTGTTAATTTTGCTGTTTAACTGTGGTTTCAAAACCCTTCTGAAATGCAAACAGGCTTAGAAAGTGCTTTTAAATAAGTTTGCGATGAAACTTGAGGTAGTAAAAAAACAAATGTCTCAAACCCGACCTTAAAAGATTCGTTGCAATTGACATACTGGTGGTTCAAGCTAAATATCATTTAGTATAGTGTTCCATGTTTTGTTTTTAATCTTTTATGTGTAAGTGCAATATGAACTATTTTGTCTTTAGTGCTTGATTGATCCTTAAACACTGATAAAAAGAGAAGTAACTCACGCCACTTGTTGATTTTGTGTATCTAGGTTGTAAAACATTTGACTTGAACGTAAAACCTTTCATTTATTGTCGTCCCTATTGTTTAACCTTACAAAATTGTTTATAATATGTCTGTGTTCAAGGACTAAACGTACTCGCATTTCTTTATTTGGCTTCGTCAAATGGTTATTAGGTTTAATATATTTGAAGACATCTGAAATAGGTCTGTCTCCTGTGACTTTAATTTGCACAATTTCCTTGTTTTGTTTTCTCACTTATTTTGTCTTCGCAGGTACTGTGGAGACTGTCTGTCCACAGCCCTTGTATGCAGACTGCACTGAGCTAGAAGCTAACCTGGAGGCAGCCTTCTGCAGAATTCAGGAGCAAGGAGGTCCTTGCAGAGTCCAGTGTGTTACCAAGGACAACTCCTGCTGTCAATTCTAAGGAAAATACGACATCGAGTTGTTTAAATCATATGTTTAACAGAACTAATAAAATGTATTTTTAATTGGCACTATAATTGATTCGGATTTCTATGAAGTTAGAGCTTTTAATAAAATGTGTCTCTAGTTTGTAGTTTGTTCCCTCAATCATTGAACATTATGTTTTCAAGAAAATTAGTCAAATCAATGAACTGTAAGAACTAATTAAACTGCATTCGAGTTGAATTAAATCATGAACTAATAATATGGTACGAGTCGAAAACAACTTTAAATAACATGACACTCACTAACCTTAGGTACTCACCAAACATGGAACTTTAATAAAACAGTTAAAAGATGTCAAAGGTGTATTCCTATGGGCGTTCAAATGTAGCTTTAATGTAAAATTATATGTTAAGCAGAGATAACGTTTGTTTTTTTCAAATATGTACTTATTCGCTCGTACATTGTTTTTGAGTTTACTGTAAGTAGTTTTAACAGTTAACTAAATAAAATTGGCATTCAAACCATACAAAGTTGAAAGTAGTGCTGATCAACTTAAAATATAGTACAACTCCGTCTGAAGGAGAAATTAGCTTGAAAAACTTGAAGCGGCCATGTAAAAACTAAATTCCTATATTATAACATAATTTCTTATAACAAACTTATGTATACTTAAAGTACATACGAATCTTTACCACGTAATGATTTCTGTAAGTACAGAGTAAAGTAAGCTTTTAATGTATTAGTCAATGTAAAGAATCTTTAAGTTCATAGTATTTTATTTTTATTTTAATCAGAAACCTATAACTCGTCCTGAAGTAAAATAACTAAAAGCTACAGTGAAAAGAATGATCAGAGGCCCGAAAGGCTTAATTAACAGTAAGCTAATCATGCGTTAAGCTCGGACAAAGCTCTTGATAATGAAACCTTTTCTGTTAACAGGAAAGTAATATTTTCAGCGATTTTCCTCGCTTGCCTGTAAAGAAGATTCATTATTTTCTACGTGAAGGATTTAACGTAATATTACAGTTTTGCAGTTGAGTAACCTTTTTTTGTAACTAGTTTTTATGATCACCTATCAAACTAAGAATAATCACCTATATCAGCAAAAACTAGCCACGAAAAAATATATTATACAACTGTACAACTATATGCAACAATTATGCAAAATCTCAACAGAGTCAGTTAAATACTTCTTGACGAATTATTTAGTTAAAAACACAACATGGTGGCTAGTGGAGATATGAAAGATTATGGAGGAACAATTTTATAAATGGTTTGTTCCAGAGAGTTCCGGGACACCCTGTATATTACAGAAAAAAATATTAATGTTTGCCACGTCTTTTATTACGTTACTTCCTAACAATTTTGGTACCGGTACTAGATACCTGAAGCATGGGCGAAGTTATTTCATTGATAAAAGTATTCATTAAAGTCTGTTTGACCTTCCAACTTATTAAATTAACAATACTGAAATGTGCAATATTTCTTACTATCGAAATTCAAAATTTATAACCTGTGGTTTATGAAATTAACGAAAGCATGCCGTGTTTCATCGAGCACAATGGCCTTGTATAAATTAGTAATGTATGTTAAAATACAAAAACTTATGTCAAATTATATTTTGTACTATGTCTGGCACATAAATCACGGAAATACAGACAGGCAACAAGGCCTGTATGTTTGATTGGGATTTCGATGGTAGAATGAATGGAAAATTTTAGCTTTTCAAAATATTTGACGTTTGTATAACATGTACATTGTTAACACAATAAACTATTTATTTATTTATTTATTTATTTAAGGCATTACCCACCTGGTAACTCAAACTGGGAATAATATAACACATTGACACCAAACCTAGAGATCCTGGTTGATCCTACATGTAGGCTGTCTAGAGGATATCGACAGAAACCAGTTTCAATGTTTACAGAGTGCTGGGATTTGACTAGAAATACACGAGAAGAAAGGAATAAGCGGACTATTTGTAAGCAAACCCGATTTCGTACAAATCTTGCTTTCTGTTCCAGTTTGAAGCCCTCAGCCGCAACCAAAGACAAAGCTACATCGTTTCGGTTGGTAGATAGCGCATAGGTGCGTCATGAAACTCAACATAGCTGAGGCAGCGCTTAGCACAGATAGCGCATAGGTGCGTTATGAAACTCAACATAGCTGGAGGCAGCGCTAGTAACAGATAGCGCATAGGCGTGTCATGAAACTCAACATAGTTGAGGCAGCGCTAGCACAGATAGCGCATAGGTGCGTTATGAAACCAACATAGTTGAGGCAGCGCTAGCACAGATAGCGCATAAGTAGTACCGCGAAACTCAACATAGTTGAGAGGCAGCGCTAGCACAGATAGCGCATAGGTGCGTCATGAAACTCAACATATTTGAGGCAACGCAAGCACAGATAGCGCATAGGTGCGTCATGAACTCAACATAGTTGAGGCAACGCAAGCACAGATAGCGCATAGGTGCGCGAAACTCAACATAGTTGAGGCAACGCAAGCACAGATAGCGCATAGGGGCGGCATGAAACTCAACATAGTTAAGGCAACGCAAGCACAGATAGCGCATAGGTGTGGCATGAAACTCAACATAGTTGAGGCAGCTAGCACAGATAGCGCAGGCGTTATGAAACTCAACATAGTTAAGGCAACGCAAGCACAGATAGCGCATAGGTGCGGCATGAATAAATAAATAAATAAATAAATGGTTTATTGCGTGAACATATTACAGTAAATGTATAGCAATCAGTGTTTAATTGGTTTAATTTTCCATTCATACTAACATCAAAATACCTTTCATACATACAGGACTGTTAATTCCACTCTCTCATTCATTCGAATTGTACCACTCTATTCCCTATTGTTGGTTGTCTAATTCCAGAGTCTCCCAGTTGAATGCCAAGAACTCGTCTGTGCTGTAAAATGCTTGAGATGACAAAATAGCTTTCAGACGAGCCTTGAATGCCTTAGGCATTGAGGCATTTTTTAGCGAATTTGGTAAACTGTTGACCAGATGAACTCCTGCCTGAGAAGGCAACGTTCATGGGCTACCGTTCTGTGTCTCCCAGTTCGGTAGTCGTCCCTGCTCTCTAGTTTCATAAGAGTGTATGTTACTACCTCTTATGGTATTGCTTTTTGATTTGAAGAAGAGACATGTCTCTAAAATATAGAGGCAGGGTAGTGTCAACAGATTCAGATCTTTAAATGCTTGCCTACACGACTCTCTTCTTCGTAATTTTGCGATGATCCGGACTGCTTTTTTTTGAAGAATGAAGGTTCTGGAGAAATGAGTGTTTGCGCAACCTCCCACAGTGTCAACCGTAAGATAGATATGGGTAGATTACTCCGTAATACGCCGTCATCAATACTTGAGTTGGGCAGTATTCGGAGAGTTGTCTCAAAACGTATATTCCTGAGGATAGTTTTGAGCAGACATGGTCTACATGAGTGTTCCAGGTCAAACCTCGATCCAGGTGTATCCCAAGGAATTTTGTGGAGTAGACCTCGTCGATGACAGTTTCGTCCAACATGACTGAGGGACCTTCAACTGAGATCTTTTCCCGCAAACAGAAATGAATAAAATTTGTTTTTGTTGAATTTGTTTTGAGATTGAGATTGTTGAAATTTTGGACCGTGTTGTTGAGCTCGAGGAATGTTGTGACTTCGAGTTCTTTGATTGAAGTGGCGCTGAAACAGAGAGTCGTGTCATCTGCGTACTGGACGAGACGCCCTTGTTGTAACGGATGAGCCGGCATCGTTGACGTAGATCAAAAAGAGCAGAGGACTGAGTATGGAGCCCTGCGGTACACCATGACTCAGGAACTCTCTTTCGGATCTAACATCGGAGATTCCAACGAATTGAGTGCGATCACTAAGATATGATTCGAGCCACCTGAGGGGCACTCGTATCCCGTAATGCTCCAGTTTGCAAATGAGGATTCGATGATCAACACAGTCGAAAGCTTTTGAAAGATCAAGAAACACACTTAATGTGTCTCTTGATTTTCAATTCCATCTACTACCATTTCGACAAGACGCACAACTGAATCTATTATGTCGATTTACCACTTCGAATCCGAATTGGTTTGGTGATAGCAGATTGTGTTGTTCCAAGAAGCCTGCGCACCGAGTGAGAAAGACTTTTCAAAGATTTTGCTGAAAATTGGCAGCATTGATATGGGGCGGTAATTTTGTGTCGAAAAGGGTCGCCCTTTTGAAGATAGGTGTGACTTTGGCAATTTTGAGAGAGGATGGAAATTTTCCAAAGTGAAAAGATATATTGATCAAATGCTCAAGAGGTCTCAGCAAGTGCTTTGAACATTGTTTGAGGAGCCAAGTTGATATGAGATTGAGTCATTTGATTTTTTGATGGAAACTCTTATTACTCTATCAATTTCATCCTCTGTTACCGGAACCAGAGCCATGGAGGCTGTAGGACCTCGGTATCAATGAAGGGGCTGTCTGACTCTGAGTTGGGCTGAGCCCTTGGTCAGTTCCTACCGCGGTAAAATCGATTGAACCTCAGCTACCGTTGTGTCACTGATTTGTTCATTATCGATATGAAGCTGAATTGGTTTTGATTTGTTGTGTTTTTGTTGTTGATGATGGCCCAAGCTGTTTTGGAAACGTTTTTTGACGTGAGCAATGCTTTGTTTACATCAAGCTTTGGCGGCTCTGATGACTTTCCTATAAATCCGTTTGTAATTTTGAAAAAAGTGTTTGAAATTTTGGTTTGTTGTGTGTTTAGATTTCGGAGAAATAATATTTTTCTCTCGAAACTAGGATACCTTTGGTAATCCATTTGCACTTTTCTTTCCTCGGTTTTAGTTGAGTTTGTCGTGTGGGACAGCTCACGTTTAAATGAAAGTTGAAGATATGTTCGAAGCTTTGAAACTGCAGCTCAACAGGATCAAAGTTTAGAAAGCTCCAATTTTCATTCGCGAGAAGAAAGTTGAGGAGCTGTATATTTGTGGGCCTTGTGTCTCTAATTGTCTTTTGGTTTTGATCCTTAGTTGGCTCTTGACCATTTATGGTGGCTTTTTGGCCGTAATGGTCGGAAATCGCGGTGTTGATCACCGAAACCTCTACAGTTGACAAATTTGTGATGACATTGTCGATTGCTGTAGCTGAGTGCGCTGTCACTCTCGTTGAGAGTTAACAGACCAGCCAAGGCCTGGTCAACATGGTTGAGGCAGCGCTAGCAACAGATAGCGCATAGGTGCGGCATGAACTCAACATAGTTGAGGCAACGCAAAGCAACAGATAGCGCATAGGTGCGGCATGAACTCAACATAGTTAAGGCAACGCGCTAACAGATAGCGCATAGGTGCGGCAATGAACCTCAACATAGCTGGAGGCAGCGCTAGCACAGATAGCGCATATGCGTCATGAAACTCAACATAGTTGAGGCAGCGCTAGCACAGATAGCGCATAGGTGTGGCATGAACCCAACATAGTTGAGGCAACGCAAGCACAGATAGCGCATAGGTGCGGCATGAAACTCAACATATTAAGGCAACGCAAGCACAGATAGCGCTGCGAGGGAATTCCAAATATTAAGGAATGAGAAAGAAGTACCATTTATACTATTATAGCATATGACTGATTGTAACTAGTTATCAAAAATTGTGCAGAAAATAACTCTATTCAAGTTTCCCAAAATTTGATTACTTTTAACCTTAGTTATGAACTTTTGAAAAATACCCAAAAAATTTTAAATCACACTTTTTGTAGGTAAATTTAATTAATGTAACACGATTTTAAAAATAATCCATTAGTTAAACATGTTTCATAATTAGACTGCACCTTCATAACGTAACTGTAGGCACTTTACAGCTTCAACGTAAAGTGACATAAAATGAGGAAAAGAAACGAGGAATGATTAACAAGAAGCCCGAAAGGTTTAATCAAAGCCCGCCAAATCATGCGAAAAGCCGAACAAAGCTCTCGTTGATGGAAACCTTTTCCATTAACGGAAACGAGAATATTCTGACTGATATATAGGCTGATATTATTTCTAAGTGTAATACTGTTTTACTTTATTTTTTATGTAAACTATGGACTTCAGTATAAAAGTATTATATGAAAGAAATAAAGAAGTGTTTTATCCGTGGAAAACATGACGTGTAGGAAAACACAGAAATACGAAATTCAAAATTCAAAATTCTTTATTGAATGCTTTTATACAGCGTTAGCCAATTACACAAAGCATTAATGTTAAAATGAAATATTTACATGCATACATAATTGAATACTAATACAGCATGAACAACTATAGGATATATACTGTTTAGCTATCTATTATCCAACCATATACTAGGCGAATGTAGCACAAATATTACTAAAATAACTATAATAACATTTAAAGACTGTATAAATCGAATATACAACAAAATCGAACAACAAATAAAAGAATATATTAATTGTCACTGTAAAACATTTAAAAAAATCAGAAGAAAATGTTTTTTCCGATTTTGAACAATTTGAAAAATGTGTTCAAAAACATTGAAAAAAATCAGATTAATGAAAACAAAGTTAATCCTCACAAATTTCTTCCACCATATATTCGCGTGTGGAGTAGAAGGCCTTTTTTCAAAAGATGCCTCACAAAATACATTTACAATTCAGCCCCAAAAATTTTAACCTTCGATTTGAAATAGTTCAGAAAAAGTCCCGACCTCAACAAAAGACTTTGATGTTTTGCAGCGGAAATAGTTTTTAATATGTATTTGTACTACACTACGTTAACAAATTTCTGAAGTAACAGCAAGCAATAACTTTAAATGTCCATTTATATTAGCAATTTTATTCTGTAGACACTTTTGACCTGTTTTGATAGTTTATCACCAAAACTTTCTTGTTTTGGTGGTACAAGAGTACATGCTGAAAGATATTATTTCAAATGTTTAAAGGTTTGCCAACTTATAACCATAAAGGTTAGAGGAATTAAAACATTGTCCATGTGAAACTGCTAGGTGGTTTTTAGGGATTTTCCAGGTTTTGAGAATACTCTTAATAACAGTTAACTTGAGCTTAAAGAACTTCGCTTCCAGAACTCTGATTGAAGCTCAGTAATAAGTGAAAGTGATGTAGAGAAGTACCTTGTGGAATCTGAGTATGTATACTTGTATATATACAAGCACCAAGGGATCACAGTAGATTACAAAGTGTAACGAGCTTGCCTGGGATTCCCTCAGGTAGTTAAACCGCCAGCTGCTACAAGCCTTCTGCGTCAAACATTTGTCCTTTGTGTTGAGATTTTTCAAGGTGTAGAATAATGACAAGAGATACCTGGAACTCTAGAGAACAGGGTATCTTCGGTTGGTACAGTACTAAACGTTTCGCTCGTTTTGCTATCGAGCAGCCTCAGTGGACTTGCTGGGACTGTTTCAGGTGACTGTTGGTCTTTTTTATATACTTTCTGTGCAGTGCTGCCAACTGCTTCCTTCTTGCGTCAGGAGTACAACCGTAGTTGTGAGATTGGCATACAGAATGAGGCACAGCTTACACACTAGGCGAAGCTGCCGGTATATGTTTTGGAAACCTTTGGGACACTTTGATTTGAGACACCGACCACTCTTAGAGGGTGTTTTAAGCTGAATATGGGATGAAGAGTGAGTCTGTTGAGTGATTTTGAAGTAAGATGATGTGTAGTCTTGTTACAAACTAGGGCCGACTGTTCCCCAGATTGAGTCATTAATTAATAGTCCAACGACCAACGAAATGGTCCAACGGCTTAACGTGACTTCCGAACCACGGGGAGAGGCCATCGTGAAAAGTTATCACTGCGCCCAGGATGCCCGGTGTATTGTCAAACTATTGACTTCAATCTCAAGTATATTTTGTGAGATATTTTTGAACCCAGTTGTACTCTAGAGAATGGTTGCAGAAAACCCCGAACTGAACTGAATATTCAGGTAACTCTCGTACATGGTTAATAAGAAAACTACAAAACCAAGCAAACCCCTATACAATCTACGAACAACTATTTAAAAACTGCATTTAATAATCACATGCAAAACATATTTTGATGAATTGATGAACATGCTGAACATGAAGGAATGGTGAACATGCTATATATTTTGAAGAAATTTTATTCTTGTTCAAAAAAAGAATTCGAGAAACCAGTGCGAAGTATGCCATATATTCCGCCTAAGTACGTAAGTTAGTGGTGATCTCGAAGTGCATGACACTTAATGAGTTCAAAGGTAAGTACGTGCGGTGAAAAGAACAATGCGTACGAGACAAAGCTTCTTTGTGAGCCAAAAACAATGCAAACTTCATTAATTGTTTTCCTCATAATGTGTGTAAGCTCCCACTCATAAGTTTGCTATGGAGTTGCATTAAGTATATTTAACGTTTGACTGTAGCAGTGTCAAATGGTTCCTATTAATAATTCGAACCTCTTGAACATAATTTCTTTCTGACTTAAATGGTCTGGTTTTTAAACCTGTACTAATAATGTTCCTCGTATGACATGTTTTTTAGTACAATAAACATAGCTGACATGTAGCCACAAGCGCCACCGTGAATCTTAGTGGTTTTCCCATAACCGGCATACAACACACCACACTTAACCGGCATACAACACACCACACAACCGGCATATGACACACGCCGCACAATGGGCGTATGACACCACACAACCGGCATACAACACACCACACATGGATAAACACGGGCCTACACCTGATGGGCGTGACACACCACCTGACCGATATGACACACCACACAATAGACGTACCGATACACCACACAATGGGCATATGACACACCACACAATGGGCGTACAACCACCATACGAATGGGCATATGACACACGCCACACAATGGGCATTACAACACGCCACACAATGGGCATATGACCGCACCACATAACCGGGCATACTGATGACCACACAAGGCCGGGCATACTGACACCACACAATGGGCATACCGACACACCGCATAATGGACGTATGACACACCACACACCGACCTGTTACACACGCACACAACCGGTATGACACCACACAATGGGCATACAACACACCACACAACCGGCATACAACACACCACACAACCGGCATACAACACACCACACAACCGGCATACAACACACCACATAACCGGCATACAACACACCACATAACCGGAATACAACTAACCACAAAGATCAGCACTGAATTCACAGGATGGAAAGGGTTACACAAACTTTAGAACTAGGCATATTAGGTTAAAACAAAATGAAAATAGGACGTAAAATGTTTCCCAAAACCCACCTAAATTTGTATTTAGGTTAAAGTATCCATAGGAAAAAATAACTAGCATAATCTAGCTTACCATTAAGTAATGTCGGTCATGTTATGGTATTCTTAGGGACTTTTTGTGTTGCACCCTAACTAGCGAATAAACAGTGAGGTTTAAAATAACCGTACAGAATAAAAGTTTTCAGCAAACTTGATTATCTATTTATTACTACCAATATTGTACAAATCGATTGAGAATTAAAAAGGTTACAGTGGAAACCACGACACAAAAAGCAAGATGATAAGGTAGAAAGTTGCCTGTTTCAGCCTGTAGCTCTGTTGTTTCTCAACCAATGTTTACGCCATTGGTGACGATAGATGGATAACAAACTTTGCTGGAAAATGTTGTTCTGTTCATTGTATTGAAAAACTGAAAACCAAAAAACTTTAAAATGGCTGCCATTTTTAAATGGTTAGTAAAATAGATTTTGCTAGTAAATTTTTTTTTATGTGGTTTCTCCTGAATACAAAATATATGTGTTAATTTTGAGAAACATTCTATAAGTAACGTGGGGGATATAGTAAATAGTGAGACAATCAAAATTACGGATATCTGGTAAACAAAGCGTTTTTGAGAAATAAGTCAATTTTTCTCTTTATTTTATAAACTTAAACACAAAGTTTGTGACATCCTTTTGTGAACATCCTAAATGATCTCATTTCAATAAAAATATGATGCAAAGTCAACAAAGTTCGATCAGCCAAACAAAGATGGCGGTGGAAGGTATATTTCCCATCACCATCTTGGTCTAGCTGAACGCCAATAGAATGTGTATACAAAGCTATTAACAAATTAATCATTTAATAATGTTTGTTTTTAGAGCATACAAACGAGGTTTTTGTGTACATTCCCAACTCATCTTAATAATACTTTTGTATAGTATTCACAGGTACTTGTGGCCTGTGGATACTTGTCAGCTATGTTTTAACTCATGACAAACTGCGTAAGTGCTAAATAAGTTATATTTGCAACTGCAATATTCAATTAACTGATTCGTATGTAAAACTGTTTCCAGGTGCAGCAGATAAATGAGCAAGGCAGGTGTTTCAGACAATCGTGGAAATTGTTCTCTTCCAACAGACTTAATTTACACAACAGAGTAATTTGGAAAACTAATGTAATGTTGGAGAACTAATACGTATCTGCCGTTTGTCTGATATATTATGAAGCTATTAATCGAAGTGTCCTTATTTTTGGTTACGTAAACGTTTGAGAGTAATGTTTAAAATAGTATAGCGGACCTTTTCCATTGTTAGTGAACTAGAAGAACACGACGTTTCGGGGTCTGCAATCTGATCCAGTCTTCAGGTTGAAATGTTTAACACAACACAAGCTAGCTTTAGGAATTAATACAGGATTTTAGGCTAGGTTAATAACATAGGTTAATGTTTTGTGTTGTTTTTAGTTACATTTCACTGGAAGATGGACTCATATTGCTCAACTTGAAACTGCAAGCTCTTCTTGGTCACATTGGAAGGAAAATGTTTGCAATGATATTTCAAGCTCAGAAATTCTCCCATCTTCAAACGACGAAGTTAACCTACATAGTAGACCCCATAGAGTTACGCTTCTGAATAACCTGGTTTTGAACCTGAATACCGGCAGACGCATGGGGTTGTACAAAAACAAAGTTGTCTAGGACTTTTATTCCTCAAAAACGAGCAGTAAGAATAATCGCCAAATTGCTCAGGAGAGATTCATTTTAGGACGCATTCAAAAACCTAAAACAGTTGACTCTACCTTGCCTCATCATTTTGGAGACGTGTCTCTTTTTCAAATAAAAAAGTAATACCATAAGAGATACAGGCGTACGCTCTTATAAAACTAGATGCAGGGACAACTACCGAACTGGAGACACAAACCGGTAGTTTAAGAACGTTTGTCTTCAGACTACAACATGAGTTCTTTTCGTCAACAGACTACCAAATTCGTTCAAAAATGCCCCTGCGCCTAAGGCATTCAAAACTCACGATACATACGAGTTTATGTCATTCAATCGAGGGACCCTATCATCTTGGCTGACTAAGGACTAGAGGAGTTAGATTCGAATGTATGGAAGTGAGTAAATGTAAAATCTGTATGTTTGAATAGGATTTAGATGTAAGAATTAAAGGAAAAATGTAGGCACACAAACAATTAACGATTGCTATACATTTACTCTAAATGTCTATATGAAATATAAAATTTATAATCCATTTACTCATTCCATTTGAGTATTTATCGCTTGATATACAAGATTTTGACCTTTAACGAACTGAGTATTCTAGTCAAGTGATCACCTCGTTTCTAACTTGGCGTAAAGGTATGAGCTGACTAGATTAGCTCCAAGGCTTGGATCGCCTCTTGACTTTGATCAACCTAAAGGGGATCAAACTGGAGTGAGATTAAACAAGCTCACAACTTGTAGATTTACAAGCACCAATTACTTACTTGACTGATCAAGAGGTTCATCTCTGCTCAACCTGCTTGTAGATTGACATTCTGTAGTTAGTTACATGTTGAACAGTAGTAGAGTGTTCCAGTACCTGTTATCTATATTTGATCAAGTTTGACATTTATGGCCAGTGAAGGTACTTCAAGCTTGAGCTCGTTGCATCGTCACAAAGCTAAACTGATTTAATTTAGCACTTTGAATTTCCAGACTTCTGTTAAGATTAGATCCGACTAGTTTTAGGTTTAACAATGACAGTCATCATGGCTCACCGATTTATATCACAAAATGTGAACTAAATGTGACCATGAAAGAATTTGAGTTTGCTTTCTTGGCACTGTAGAGTTAAAATGATGTGTACCTTTTAAACTCTATTGTGCCAAGATGGCGAGTTCAAATTTCTTGATTGTCACAGTTTACATTTTGTGGTATAACTCGGTGAGCATATGATTTGTCTTAAAAGGTATGTATTTTTTGCATGATTATTTCTTTAGTACTGTAAATGCAAAGCATTCTTCTTTTATCTGGATTGTCAAAATTCGTCATTTGGTCTCCGATTCAAACGTACCAAATTTTACATTAAACTTCTCCAAACAATTTGGATTTTATTACTTTAATCCCTAGTTAGATAGCTAATCTTAGGTCTCCCAATTGAATAACATAAACCATTACTCATCAAAATGCAATGAACCACACTTTTTAAAAACCTTGAGATTATCTGTGACAATTGTATTGTCCTTAAGGCAATTTTTGGCAAAAATTATTCGTTCCATATTGAGGTTTAATGTAAATTTATACAATAATATCTACCATAACACTATGATATATATAGACGTCCATGATTTGCCACTGTACAAGAAAAAGTCCACATATATTATAAGACTTATTGATTGAGATCAACTAAACAAATTGAAGGAAATAAGCTTAAAACTTCAAAACTGGCTAATAAACCCAACTAATCGTATTTTGCTAAGTACATAATCATTTTCTGTAGTTCTGAATAGGCCTAATCATTATGTTTAACCGAAACCGATTGATTAGTTAACAGACAAACATATTTTTTATGCTCAGTGTAATGTTCACTTTGCTTTACAATATTTAGTACTAATGTTAGTGTATTATTATAGTCTAATTTATTTCAAAGTTATTTTTAAAAAATGCATTGAAACCATTGTTGTATCTATTTTAATAAAATAAATAATATTCTTATCCTTATTCAGTAGTAAACAAGACTAGTTGCAATTGTAATGAGTGATGTTGGTGACGAATTGCCAAAGCAGTTTCCGAAATGTATCTTTTGACACTAGATAAATATTTATTTGAAGATAGTGACACATCTTATAACATGGGGTACTCAATATGACTTAGTTCAGGTAATCTATCACAAATTGTACTGATATATACCAAGTGTCAAACACCTGGAAGTGATTGTTGGTTGAGATTACATATCTGAGGGGGGAGCAGAGGGGAGAGGAGATGATTGGGCCATAATTGATACAATATTGATACTGCGACCTGCCCAATACACTGTCAGTATACCTCATTAGATATGCCTGACATGATCATGAAAACGTATCCGGTAATAGCTTTGAAACAATGCCCTTCACAGTGCGTCTATTCGCATAACTCATATCGTATATACGGGGTGAGTTTTGAATGTCCTTCCCCCATTTTGACTTTTGAAAGGAAATATTGTAAATACCCTTTAGGAATGTTTCTTTTATTGCAAATTTGGTAATACCCATTTAAAGATGAGAAAAAATAATGTTTAACTTATTACGTTTCACATTAGAAAATGTGTATGACAAATTATTCTTCAAAATACTCTGCGGAGTTATGCTATAGAATTGTGAATTTTCAAAAGAAATTGTTTGAAGAAATGTTAAACCTGATTTCATGTAATCTTTAAATGGGCATTACAAAAAATATGACGAGATAAAACCTTTCTTTAAGTTGTCAAAGGGGAGGGGTTGTATTTAAAAAATGGGGTGAGATATTTAAATCGCCCGGTTTTTGGGTGGAGGTGGGTGACGCAAATTATTTCAAAACAAACCTCAGGATCCAATAAAACACACTCCATGAAGAGTTAAAAAATATTTCCTTTTTAAGTTAAGGTAAAGAGGGGTATTTAGAACTCACCCTGTATACACATTACAAACGATTTTAGTTATTTAGGAGGAAGATCGATTCAATTGATGTCGTGACTTCAGCCTTCGTTCTCGTTCAGTAAAATGAATGAATAACTCCTTTTACAAATCATAAATTATAAAACTTTACAGGGTATAAAGAAACAACATATTTAAAACTAGCTAAAGAAATAAAACACCATAGGCATGAAATTAATAATAATACTATTTTGGAAAAGGAATAAGAAGATATAACGTAACATAGTCCCGAGTTCCTGTTTGAAAATTACGAACTAATTAGTTGTGGCTGCGTGGTCAGCAATAATATTTATTTTTGTTCAATGCATTCAATGATAACACAGAATGTATAAACAAACGTAGCACATTTTGGGTAAATTTATGTTATATTGTTATTGACTTGGAAACAAGTTTGTTACTCTTCGTAGACGTTATTCTACTGTATGAAAATATAGTTTCAATATAGTCATTAGTTAGGTTAAGTGTTAAGTTAGGTTAAGTTTTGTTTTTAAAATTTATTTTGTTTTCTACGCTTAGAAGAAGAACTTAGAGGCCAGAAACGTTTAATACCTTTTGAATACTCGTAACTTCAAACTTAGTATTTGTACAGTGACATCTAACATTTAACGGTTTCTCTTCGTGTCCTTCTATTTTGTTACTGTTTTCACTGTCTTTAAATAAACACTCTCGAAAGTCTGTAAATACGTATAAACCTCTAAGTGGTAAAATATTATTCATCGTAAAAATAAATTTCCTATTGAGTTACTACTAACAACTAAGCCTTTCGGTACAAACCGCAAAAATACACTGTTTATACTATTTACAGTGCTGAACGTGTCACTCATTTTGCAATCGAGCATCCTCAGTGGACTTGCTGAGACTGATTCAGGTGACTGTACGAGTGGCTCTTCTTTATATACTTTATATTGCTCGTACTTTGCGTCACAGAGCTGCCAACTGATTCCTTTTTGCGTCAGGTGTACCAACCGTAGCTGTGAGATTGGCATACAGAATGAGGCACAGCGAGCACGATTGGGTGAAGCTGCCGCTATTGTAAGTATTGCAATTATAACGCCAATTAGAATGCTGCTATTTGGTAATTATATCGGCGTCAATTAATTGACCTAAAACGCCCAGTCCTGTTCGCTGTGCCGATCTCACAACTACGGTTGGTACACTTGACGCATGAAGGAAGCAGTTGGCAGGACTGCGACAGAAAGTATACAGGGTGTCACGTTTTGTAAGTTATATGCCTATCTAATGACATCATGTCATAAAATCTATTAGAAACAACGAAGCTTTAGGGGAAACTCTGGCAGAAAACAGAAAACTTTCCACCCTAACATGCCATGGTTTCAATTGTAACTTTGTTGATTCTTAACAGATTTTTTTTCCTTGGTGTTAATAGATAGGTAACGAAATTCGCTATAAAATGGTAGCCTTTACATATCAATGTAAAACTCACCGTTTATTCACTATTTAAGGTGTAACGCCTAGAATGCCCTAAAATACCATAAAATAGCCACCGTTTAAAACTGATTAGTTGGATCATGCTTGGTAATTTTCCATAAATGGTCTTATTTAGATACAAATTCATTAAGTTTGAGTCAAATCCGATGAATATGGGGAGATAATAAATAATTAGTAATATAAAATAGGGATTATATGGTTAACTAAGCGTTTTGGAGAACGCTTGTATTTTCCTTATTTTGACCCATATAATCTTTAGAGTCTGGCTGGCACTTTACTTATTGGACACCCTGTATAAAGAAGAGCTAAAGCCACATGAAGCATTAGCAAGACCAATGAGGCTGCCCAATTGCAAAATGAGCGGAACTTTTGGTACTGTGATTGTAATATTTTATTGATGTGGTCCGTACCAAAGGCCCTAGATGATAGTCATATCGGTTATCAATACTCTAGACTCTAGAGTTTCTGGTTTCTACGTGGTGAGTAGTTCTTGTCATTATTCTATGCTCTACACCTTGAAAAAGCTCAACACAAAGGACAAATGTTTGACGCAGAAGGCTTGTAGCAGCTGGTGGTTTAACTACCTGAGGGAATCCCAGGCAAGCTCGTTACACTTTGTAATCTAAATAAATAAATTGGTAAATATATATATCTTGTATTGTAAACATATTACACATGTTATGCAATCGTCAATTTAATTTTTTTCACTAAAATTTTCCATGCATTCTTGCCATCGAAGTCTCTTTTCAAACATACAATTTGTTCATTCACTCTCTCCCATTCATTCGGAATTATTCCACTCTTGCCCTCTATTGTAATTCGGTGGTTTCTATGATCTCCCAGTTATGTGCTATAAACTCGTCTGTATCACAAAACGCTTGGTGACCAAGATTTGTTTTGTAGATTTGGCTTTGAACGCCTTCGGCATTTGGGCACTTTTATCGAATTTGGCAACTGGTTGACTAGTTGAACTCCTGCCTGAGAAGGCAAACGTTCATGAACTACTGTTCTGTCTCCCAGTTCGGTAGTTCTCTCCCTGCTCTTGCTTTCGTAAGAGTGAATGTCACTTCTCTTACGGGGTCACATTTTACTTGAAAAAGAAGACACGTTTGAAGGATGTAGAGGCAAGGTAGCCAACAATTTCAAGTTTTGAAAAGCTGGCCTGCACGATTCTTCTTTGAAGTTTTGCGATTGTCCGAACGGCTTTTTTTGAAGAATGAAAGCTCTGGAAAATTGGTGTTTTGAACAACCACCCCACAACTCTAATCCGTAGGACAAGTGTGGGTAGATTACTCCGTAATACGCCGTCATCAGTACCTGAATTGGGCAGTACTTCGGATAGTTGCCTTTCAAAACATAAATGCCTCGAGTGGAACAGACACTGTCTACATGACAATCCCAAAGTCAACCCTCGATCAAGGTGTATCCCAAGGAACTCGTCGAGTATACTTCTTCGATTCAGTATGCCTCAACATTACTGCTGGATTATCTGAGGTTGTTGGCCACAAGCAAAATTGAATAAATGTTGATTTTGTTGGGTTTGTTTTGAGGTTGAGCTCATTGAAATGTTAAATTAAACTGTTGAGCTCAACAAATCATCTACTCACACAAATTAGCATGTGTGATGTTTACACCTGTGGATTAACGCTGTGATGATTACAAATAATCTACTGTGATCCTTGGTGCTTGTATATACATGTATATATATACTCAGATTCACACAAGGTACTTTCAGGTTTCTACGTGGTGAGTAGTTCTTGTCATTATTCTATGTTCTACAACTTGAAAAAGCTCAACACAAAGGACAAATGTTTGACGCAGAAGGCTTGTAGCAGCTGGCGGTTTAACTACCTGAGGGAATCCCAGGCAAGCTCGTTACACTTTGTAATCTACTGTGATTCCTTGGTGCTTGTATATATACATGTATGTATATACTCAGATTCCACAAGGTACCAGGTTTCTACGTGGTGAGTAGTTCTTGTCATTATTCTATGTTCTACACCTCGAAAAACAACACAAAGGACAAATGTTTGACGCAGAAGGCTTGTAGCAGCTGGGGTTTAACTACCTGAGGGAATCCCAGGCAAGCTCGTTACACTTTGTAATCTACCGTGATCCCTTGGTGCTTGTATATACATGTATACATACTCAGATTTCACAAATTACTTTCAGGTTTCTACGTGGTGAGTAGTTCTTGTCATTATTCTATGTTCTACACTTTGAAAAAGCTCAACAAAAAGGACAAATGTTTGACGCAGAAGGCTTGTAGCAGCTGGCGGTTTAACTACCTGAGGGAATCCCAGGCAAGCTCAATAAACTTTGTAATCTACTGTGATCCCTTGGTGCTTGTATATATGCATATATATACTCAGATTCCACAAGGTACTTTCAGGTTTCTACGTGGTGAGTAGTTCTTGTCATTATTCTATGTTCTACACCTTGAAAACTACACGACAAATGTTTGACGCAGAAGGCTTGTAGCAGCTGGCGGTTTAACCACCTGAGGGAATCCCAGGCAAGCTCGTTACACTTTGTAATCTACTGTGATCCCTTGGTGCTTGTATATATACATGTATGTATATACTCAGATTCCACAAGGTACTTTCAGGTTTCTACGTGGTGAGTAGTTCTTGTCATTATTCTATGTTCTACACCTTGAAAAAGCTCAACACAAAGGACAAATGTTTGACGCAGAAGGCTTGTAGCAGCTGGCGGTTTAACTACCTGAGGGAATCCCAGGCAAGCTCGTTACACTTTGTAATCTACTGTGATTCCTTGGTGCTTGTATATATACATGTATATATTTACTCAGATTCCACAAGTTACTTTCAGGTTTCTACGTGGTGAGTAGTTCTTGTCATTATTCCATGTTCTATAACCTTGAAAAAGCTCAACAAAAAGGACAAATGTTTGACGCAGAAGGCTTGTAGCAGCTGGTGGTTTATCCTACCTGAGGGAATCCCAGGCAAGCTCGTTACACTTTGTAATCTACTGTGATTCCTTGGTGCTTGTATATATACATGTATGTATTTACTCAGATTCCACAAGGTACTTTCAGGTTTTACGTGGTGAGTAGTTCTTGTCATTATTCTATTCTACACCTTGAAAAAGCTCAACACAAAGGACAAATGTTTGACGCAGAAGGCTTGTAGTGCAGCTGGCTTAACTACCTGAGGGAATCCCAGGCAAGCTCGTTAAACTCTTTGTAATCTACTGTGATCCCTTGGTGCTTGTATATATACATGTATGTATATACTCAGATTCCACAAGGTACTTTCAGGTTTCTACGTGGTGAGTAGTTCTTGTCATTATTCTATGTTCTACACCTTGAAAAACAACAACAAAGGACAAATGTTTACGCAGAAGGCTTGTAGCAGCTGGTGGTTTAACTACCTGAGGGAATCCCAGGCAAGCTCGTTACACTTTGTAATCTACTGTGATCCCTTGGTGCTTGTATATATACATGTATATATACTCAGATTCCACAAGGTACTTTCAGGTTTCTACGTGGTGAGTAGTTCTTGTCATTATTCTATGTTCTACACTTTGAAAAAGCTCAACAAAAAGGACAAATGTTTGACGCAGAAGGCTTGTAGCAGCTGGCGGTTTAACTACCTGAGGGAATCCCAGGCAAGCTCGTTACACTTTGTAATCTACTGTGATCCCTTGGTGCTTGTATATATACATGTATATATACCCAGATTCCACAAGGTACTTTCAGGTTTCTACGTGGTGAGTAGTTCTTGTCATTTTCTATGTTCTACACCTTGAAAAAGCTCAACACAAAGGACAAATGTTTGACGCAGAAGGCTTGTAGCAGCTGGCGGTTTAACTACCTGAGGGAATTCCAGGCAAGCTCGTTACACTTTGTAATCTACTGTGATTCCTTGGTGCTTGTATATATACATGTATGTATATACTCAGATTTCACAAGTTACTTTCAGGTTTCTACGTGGTGAGTAGTTCTTGTCATTATTCTATGTTCTACACCTTGAAAAACAACACAAAGGACAAATGTTTGACGCAGAAGGCAGGTAGCAGCTGGCGGTTTAACTACCTGAGGGAATCCCAGGCAAGCTCGTTACACTTTGTAATCTACTGTGATCCCTTGGTGCTTGTATATACATGTATGTATATACCAGATTCCACAAGCTACTTTCAGGTTTCTACGTGGTGAGTAGTTCTTGTCATTATTCTATGTTCTACACCTCGAAAAATGCTCAACACAAAGGACAAATGTTTGACGCAGAAGGCTTGTAGCAGCTGGTGGTTTAACTACCTGAGGGAATCCCAGGCAAGCTCGTTACACTTTGTAATCTACTGTGATCCCTTGGTGCTTGTATATATACATGTATGTATATACTCAGATTCCACAAGCTACTTTCAGGTTTCTACGTGGTGAGTAGTTCTTGTCATTATTCTATGTTCTACACCTTGAAAAAGCTCAACACAAAGGACAAATGTTTGACGCAGAAGGCTTGTAGCAGCTGGCGGTTTAACTACCTGAGGGAATCCCAGGCAAGCTCGTTACACTTTGTAATCTACTGTGATCCTTGGTGCTTGTATATATACATGTATGTATATACTCAGATTCCACAAGGTACTTTCAGGTTTCTACGTGGTGAGTAGTTCTTGTCATTATTCTATGTTCTACACCTTGAAAAAGCTCAACACAAAGGACAAATGTTTGACGCAGAAGGCTTGTAGCAGCTGGCGGTTTAACTACCTGAGGGAATCCCAGGCAAGCTCGTTACATTTTGTAATCTACTGTGATCCCTTGGTGCTTGTATATATACATGTATGTATATACTCAGATTCCACAAGGTACTTCTCTACATCACTTTCACTTGTCACTAAGCTGAAATCAGAGTTCTGGAAGCGAGGTTTATAAAGCAAGATAACTGTTATTAAGAGTATTCTCAAAACCTGGAAAATCCCTAAAACTCAAACAAGCCAAAGCAAATTCCCTTTATGCTTATAAGTTGCCAAATACTTATAACCATTGTACTTATAACCTGGAAAACACCTTTTGGTTACTTGACACAAGTTTGTTCTGTCCTAATTCTTACACCATTGAAACAAAATAAGGTTACAGCTTTAACAAAATATATCAAATGTATCTAAGGAATTAAATTGCTAATATGATAGGAAACTTAAAAAGGTTGCTTGCTCTTGTTTCAGGGGTTTTAAAGATGAACTTTTAATGCAATGCCAATAAACATTAATAATTATTCCCCGCTGTAAAACATTGAAGCCTTTCTTAGAGATCGGGAGTTGTTCTGATCTTCACCAAATGGAAGGATATTACGTTTTGGGGGCTGAATTTTAAATGTCTTTTGTCATTTATCAACAATAGAATTCAGATACTAGGATGCACGATACGTTTGATATTACAGAAGCTGCATCATTGGTAGACAAGATTATCCGCCATTTTGAAATAGTGTCGTAATTTGTTTTGAGAGTACCGATGAGGTTTTCAACGAGTATGTTCATTAAAACTAAGGGTTACACGATCAAGGCCCCTATAAGAAGTTCGAAGCCATCCCTCAAAACCCATATTTTGTAGTAAAAGGCAAAATACACAAATACACGAAAAACCTATATCATTAAATAAACCAAGCGTGCAAAAGTTAGGTCGGAGAAAAGAATAGAAGTACGAGGTATGTGTTCATTTTAAGGTTGCTGAGGGTTAAACCCCCTTTCGGGATCTAAGAAACTTAATAAAAACGGGTATTATAAGTTATTTGGGTTTTAAATTTTTGACGCAGATGAATTGTTGACGAGAACGTGACATGTAAGGCAGAGACGAGGAACGTGCAAGCTTAAGCTCTCTCCATTACACCCGAGCTTGAGCTTAACATGTTAATCCCCACTCTGAAACTGACTCGGCAATTTATGTCACAGTCTTCTTTTGGCCAAGGAATATTGCTTTACCTGCAATAGCTTGGGTATTATCTAAAAGAGAATGTTTTTTGCGCTTGAATTTTTATTTCAACAGAAAGTCGTTATGGTAATGTTTGGGTTAGAGTCGCTAGAACCATGGAGAGGAATCTTCAATCAAATGTTAGCTTTCCGGTTTGGGTCTTCTCTGAAAACTGCGTTTCTTTTTAAGAGATATGTGTAGAAATTTTCAGTGAGTTTGCACAAATTCTATGCTCTTGTACAAAAGACCTGCAATATACAAATAACTGCAAAACAAACTGACCTCTTAAAAGTAATTTCAGAAATAAATCAAAAGAGTTGGTATTTGACAAAGATTAGTATATTGTATTTCATGATTTTTAAAACTAAGATATCTTCATTGATACCTTTGTTTTATATTGTGTGCTGGTACATCGTATACAGAATGTTTTAGAAAACGGGCGCCAACATACGCGACCGATTTGGTCCAATTTGAAATTTCAAAATGGCGTCCAGTTTAAATGATTTAACTTAAAAATATTGCAAAAACGATAAAAAAATAAAACTTATAAAGAACAATTTTCTAAATTTGTTTCTACCCAACAACACAAAATGAATTAAAACCGGACTAAAAATAACACCGATTTATTGAAAACATGATCAGTGACAACATGGATTCAAATGGGTAAACAAATGAAATACAACATAAAACCTGAATGAAAGCTTTACACAAGATTTTTTGAAGTTGTCAATTACAACAATGAAGGTTTTATGTTGTATTTAATTTGTGTACCCATTTAAACCCATGTTGTCACTGATCAAAACATATCTGCCAACAAAATTGACTTATTAAATATAATCTGTTCTGAAATACATCCGGATGTCTTAGTCTTAACTGAACACGGTTATCGTACAGAAACTCAATCTTTTTTCAACATTGAAAATTACAGCCTAAGTAGTATTTATTGCAGAACAAATTTTAAATCTGGAGTTGTTGCAATTTTATTGAAACCCTCCATTACTTATGAAAAGTTCTCCTTAAATTTGTCAGTTGATAAACATTTTGAAGTTTGCGGAATAAAGATAAACATGTTAAACAACGATAAAATTGTTATAGTTGGTCTATATCGCTCTCCAAGTGGCAACATTAATATATTTTTGGACAATTTAGACAAATTATTACAAAATTTGAACAAAAGAAATACAAAAAGTAATTTTGTTCTTGTTGGAGATTTCAATATTAATGTTTTGAACACTCGAGACCATAATGTAAAACGCTTTAAAGATGTTTTAAGTTCGTATAATCTATTTTGGTCCATAAACTCGCCTACTCGGGTAATAGGAAATTCGAGAACATGTTTAGACAATGTAATTTCTAACTTGGGTCATCAAATGAGAATTACAATCACTGATACCGCCTTGTCTGATCATTACGCTCAGGAAATTGATTGAACAACTCCATCCCCAAAAAAACTTCTTCTTCTATTATACTTAAGAGATTGACCACCCCTGAAAATATCGATTCACTGAAAGAGCTGCTACGGAAAGAAACCTGGAATGATGTTCGAAAAGAATTGACGGTAAATGATAAATATGCTCTTTTTACAAAGTGTTTTCTGGAACATTTAAATACAGCTTGTCCTCTAAAATCGTTTGAGAATAAATTCAATAAAACCAAAATTTCCTGGATAACTAAAGGGATTCTTCAATCTAGATAGAACATAAAAAAGTATTCGAAGATAGTTTCTAAAACAAGTGATGAAACCTTTAAAGTGTTCTTTCGTCGATATAAAACTACTTACAAAAGAGTAATCCGTGCTGCCAAATCGTATGAAATCAATAAACAAATCGAAACATCAACAAATATTTCAAAAACTGCTTGGAACATAATAAATAAAAATAAACATCCGAAAATACATAGTAAAATTGAATTAAATATTAACGGAAAAAGGACTGATGATGCCATGGTAATATCAGAACATTTAATAATTTTTATTCAAACTTGCCTTGTAATAACAATTTAGTGCACAGTCCTGTGGAGTCTGCTAACCACATACGAGCACTTCAATCAATGTTTTTAAAGCCTGCGACCACTAATGAAGTTGCTTTAGTAATAAAACATTTCTCTGCAAAAAAATCATCAGATATTTACGATGTATCATCTTGGTTGTTAAAGCAGTGCTACATGGAAATAATTGGAATCCTAACTGAATTAATCAATGAATCCTTTACTGGTGGGGTCTTTCCAGAAGTTATGAAAATAACTAAAGTTGTTCCAGTTTTCAAAAAGGGTGATCCATTGGAATTAACAAATTACCGCCCAATATCACTGGTACCGGTTTTCGGCAAGATCTTAGAAAAATTATACTTTGACAGACTAAGTTCCTTTTTGGAGAAGCGTTCAATTTTAAACACAACACAATACGGATTTAGAAAGAAACTTTCAACTGTAGATGCTATAAATAAATTAGTCGAGCTAGTGATCACGGGCCTAGACAAACGATTGCAAACCATAGGAATTTTTAGACCTAACTAAAGCATTCGATTGTGTGAATCATAAAATTTCTTTAACAAAATTGAACAATTATGGAATTCGTGGAATTGCTTATGAGTGGGTCAAATCATATCTAAAAGATCGAACTCAAAAGTAAAAGTCGAGGAGGTTTATCGTCACCAAGAAATATACTATGTGGTGTTCCTCAAGGATCAATACTTGACCGATTTTATTTTTAATTTATATAAACGATATAGGTTTTCAAATTGACTCAACCCATTTAATTCAGTACGCAGATGATACAACGTTAATATTTAATGCCAATACAAGTGAAGAAACTTATAATAATAATGTTAATACATCTTTATTTTGCCAAAACAAATTATAAATCGTACATATAGTAATACGTCAGTAATACAATGCATACCTATTATAAAAAGCAAAGTATAATAGTAAGACATACAATGTATGCTGAACTTATAATAATTCATAACGTAAATTTAAATACCACATCGTAAATTATGGTTTAAAAGCAAAGCGATTTAAGCTAAATAAATAGGAACCCCTAGGTAAACCTGAATTGATCTCCATCATTTTTGTATACATTAAAATAAGGCAAGCAGCGACTCACATAACATAAACAAAGATTAAAATGAATACATTTACAATTTATACAAAACAAATTTTTCGTGCTAAAACTAAAAAACAAAAATAATGGCACTATACAGATAATGAACATAACCAAGCTATTTAAACAGTAACAAATATAGATAAAATAAATTACACATGCTAGCTCAACACTTTAACAACATATCGGCGTGTTCAGTATTAAAAAGCCATTGTTTAAAATTTTAAAAATTAATTGAATGTCACATATTTGGCTATTTAAAAATGTATTAAATTAAATAATCTTGGTGCCACACTACTATAAAATATTTGATGAACTGTTAAAAGGACCTCGGCACAATAACTACTTGACATCTTCTTAGGTTATAGTTTGTTTCAAGTACTGATGAAAATGAAGTACTTCTGATAAAAACATTCTTAAAACTTTAAAGATATATAAATGACGGACCGGAGAATTTTTAAAGAAACAAAAAAGTGGCCATGGTGTTCGAATTTTGTTTTGCTGAAATTAGTCTAACGAATCCTTTTTGAAAAATAACTACTGGGTAAAGTGTTGAGCTATAGGTCCCACCCCAGCAGGCGATACAATTACTAAGCCTAGACCCTTCAAGTGCATGATAAACATTAACCAATATTACAGTCTTCCTACATAGCTGATAAAGGAAATAAAATTTTCTTAGACTGCAGCAAGTTCTTCTTTTAATTTGGTTATGTGTTCTTCCATGTTAGCTGGCTATCAATAACTAATCCTAAATATTTAATGCTATTTACTTGTCCTAATTCTAAACAGTTCCAATTAAAGTTGTATCTACCCACATTTAAACAAAGAGCTTCAAAATTTTAATGGTTCGTCAAAATTAACCTTTTCCTCAGGCTAAAAAATTATAAATTTTGTTTTATTACTCAAAACCATATAGTTTTTGTTGTCAAACCAGATCTTAAAAATAAAGTCTTCACGCATGTCGTTATACAATGCCAATATCTTGATTTTCATAAACAAAAGCAGTGTCGTCGCAAAGCGACCAATCAACCAGTAAAAACGACCATTGCAAATCATTATTTAAATTAAAACAGGTATTGGGCCTAAGACGGAACCTTGAGGAACTCCATATTCTACTGAGCCAGGATTACCCAGACAATTAACAATCCTAACATTCTGTCTCTGCCTGAGAGATAGCTAAAAAACCAGTTAAGGCAACCCTCTTATGCCTTCGCCAGCCATTGTTATACATGCCCACAGAAACTGAACGCATTGTACATGAGCAAACGAATGTTGCTGTTCAATATGTTTATGATATAGGCCTCAAACAAATTTATAAGAAATCTAATTACATAAATTTCAATTTACACGAAAACCTAATCACCAACCTGTTGTTGTCATTAATGGTCAACTGTTACAAGAGACCAGTACAATTAAGTTTTTAGGTATTCATATAGATAATATTTTAAAATGGAATACCCATATTGATCATGTTTGCCAAAATATCTTCAGGCATTTCCTATTGCGTCGCTATCCGCGCACTGTAAAGAAAATGTCCTGAAAATGGCATACTATGGATTAATTTATCCTCATTTATCGTATGGCATCAGCATTTGGGGATCATGCGCAGATGACCTACTTTTGAGATTATTTGTTTTACAGAAAAAGGCTATACGAATTATATCAGAAATGGTTTATCAACGTCAAAATTTTAGTTTACTTTTAAATTGTTAGGCCCTATATATCTTTGCCGTTACTACTGGTTTTATCTTACTTTAATATATACATAAACTTGTGTATGTGGGAAATAGCTCAGTGGTACAGTGCGTGCTTCGCACGCCAAATCAGCCCGGGTTCAACCGGGCGCAGTGATAACTTTTCACGATGGCTATTCCGTGATTCGGAAGTCACGTTAATCCGTTGGTCCATGCCATTGGTTATTGGGCTATTAATTAATGACCCAATCTAGGGAACAGTCGGCCCTAGTTTGTAACAAGACTACACCTCATCATCCATCAAAAACACTCATTACACTCACCCTTCATCCCATATTCACCCAAAATACCCTTAGAGTGGTTGGTGTCTGAGATCAAAGTATCAAAGTATGTTTGTTTGTCTAACACAAACACTGTTTTGTAAATTGACTAATAAATTATTATTATCTTTTAGATTTTAAATTTAACTAGATTTCGTTAACGATTTTAATTCTTTTGTGTTGATAGATAGAAAAATGTTTATAAAAGTGTTGTTCTTTATAACTGTTGATTTCTTTATTAACAAATTAATATTTATTATATTGGTTACCATGAAATGAGTACAGCTGTAATATACTGCTGTAGTGTAATGGATATGTCTGTACACGTAAAACCTCAGAAACTAATTTTCTTTTATGAATGTAGCTTCTAAGGTAATACAGAAATTTACCACCCAATTATTTCAAACCTTTTAGAGCATTTTGCTGCAGGTTTGTTTTTGAAGTCGGTTCAATTTTTTGTTAAAAAAGTATATAAAATTTCGAATTGGACCAAATTGATTTTTTCAATGAAAGATCTTATCTACTTCAATATACATACAGATTTTAATAAAAATCGGTTTCAAAATGTTGGAGATAAATATTATTTTGTAAAAAATACACAATGGCGAATATTTGGTATTCAATGCGTTTTTGGAAAAATGTTACTCTTGAATTTGTCCTTATTTAGACCCACAGAAACGTTTCCTGAGTTTGGCACTTTACTTATGGACACCCTGTATAATGGGGCTAACAACATGGGGGTAGTAACCTTAGTGGATCCGTGGCGGATTGGTATCGTGCGCGACTCCAGAGCTCATCACTCCGGTGGCGCAGGATCGATCTCCGAAGTCACCACTTACAATTTGTAATGTGGCTATACGGTAACGCTAGGTAAAGATTGAGATTGAGTGGTGGAGAGGACTTTGTAGTCCTAACTTCGCCTCGTTAAATAAGACAAACTTTACTTTACCTTTAACAACAATATCAGATATCTGAAAACACACCGTACATTTCATGTAATGTCATTAATTTAATTGTATATTCATTAATATAAGAACACATATTATAAAGTGGTGACTCCATGGAAATAAATAAACGCTATGTAAACAGGAGTTTCACCTGTAATAATTTCTAGGAAATCTGTGCTCACCCTTTTTATCAAGGGTTCTTCTCGTTTATCCTCAGTTATATCCTCGTTATCCTTTTTGACTTCTTTTACTCGTCCCGGAACCCTTACTAACCTGACGTTCGTCAATTGTGGTTATCTTGTTATCTATGTATGGAGATCAGCTTTGCTAACTGAATATATAACCGTGGAATAATCCCATCTCCATACTTGATGATTTCATCCACAGCACAGCACATTCAAGTCAAAACTGGGTCCTGGGTGAATATGTCAAACCTTTTAACGACAAAACTGTTGCGGTCAAATGAGATATTCAACACCAGGTTAAGATTATTTGCACTCTTAAGTAAAATGGTTCATTTATTGTCAGATTATACAGTTTTGTATATTTGCCACTCGCGTATCCTTGTATAACCCAAGCTATTTCGCCTTGCTACTTCATTAGATGATGACGAAGATAAGGTTAAGAATTAGATTAAGAAAAGAAGATTAGATTAAAGAAGATTAGATTAAGAAAAAAATTAAATTTTATTTTTACATAACAGGATGCCAGGACGACAGGTCGAAGAAAAGCTTTTATTTCGCTGCTGGACTTGAATATGGTTCTTAAGTTGTTCTTCCATAAAACCCTACTTGTGTTCTCCGTGGTTCCTTTCACAAATAAATAAATAAATAAATAAATAAAATAAATAAATAAATGTTTTATTCCATAGACAATACACATTGATTTACTGGAATCGTCAATTATTCTGAAAGCTACAATTTTGCACTCATACTTACATCGAGATCTCATTCATACATACAATATTATAATCATTCTGGTTCATTCATTCGAATTCTCCCACTTCAGCTTTCGAAGGCCGGTAGCCATTCTCACTAGGTCTCCCATTGATGTGCCAAGAACTCGTCTGAGCTATAGAAAGTGTTCGCGGTCAAAACTGCTTTCAGACGAGACTTGAACGCCTGTGGCGTTGAAGCACCTTTATCGAATTTGGTAATATGTTGACAAAACGGGTCCTGTCTGAGAAGGCAAACGCTCGTAAACCACCGTTCTGTGTCGCCCAGTCCGGTAGTTTTCCCTGTTTCTAGTTTCATAAGAGTGTAGTCTACACTCTTATGGGATCGTATTTGGTTTTGAAGAAAACGCATGTCTCAAGAATATAGAGACAGGAAGGGTCAACAGATTGAGACTTTGAATGCTGGTCTGCACGACTCTCTCCATTGAATTTTGCAATGATTCGCACTGCTTTTTTGAAGAATAAAAAGTCTGAAAGGTGTGATTTTGCGCAACCGCCCCAGACAAAGCGACTCCGTAGGAGAGGTGTGGGTATATTACTCCGTAATACGCCGTCATCAGTACCTGAGTAGGGCAGTATTTGATAGTTCCCTCAGTACATAAATGCCTTCTGAAGCTATCTTGGAGCATAGACTGTCTACATGACAATCCTGTCAACCTCTGTCGAGGTGTATTCCTAGAATTTAGTTGTGTAGTTTCTTCGATCTCAGTCTCATCCAACATAACAGTTGGACTATGATCTGATTCGATATCTCACAAAGAAAATTTAATGAAAATTGATTTGGTTGGATTTGTCAAAAGATTGAGCTCATTGAAATGTTGGATTGCGTTATTGGGCCCAATGAAAGCTACCTCTTCCAGTTTTTGTTTGAAGTTGATTTGAAGCTGAGAGTCGTGTCATCTGCGTACTGGACAATCTGTTCGTGGAGTACGGATGAGCCAACGTCATTAACTCACAAGGTTTGTACACTAATGGTATCTTCTGTTTGGGACTTTGAACCGCACCGATCTCATTTCCTGCTTCAAACGCAGAGTTGATCTGAAACCATTCTACCTTAGCAAGTTGCGTAGCTGCTTCTCCTCGTTTTTAAAACGTTTGAGTTCGGAAACGTGTGTTTTGCACGGTTGACCAAGGTAGTCGAAACTCCTCTTTTGAGTCAAATGGTGATTTGGTTTGTCATTCAAGTAACTGTTTGTAGGTGTTAGCATTATGTATTCATCATTGATATAATGAGTTCACTCATAGTTTTTCTTTTTAGTCTTGAGGCATAAAGGCAACTATCAATACCACCTACATTCATTTGAATGTTAGCCAGTGTAAAAGTTTATATGTACCAGAAATTTTGTATGGAGCCAAAACACCCAAACGTCATCCACATTGGCAGTGACATTGACAGGTAGACCCCTCTAAGAGAAACATTGGTGAATTTATGGTTTGCGAACCGTCCAGAGTTTCGAAAAGAAACATTAAATACAAGAAGTTCGTAACAAATCGTTGACATTGCAACGTTCAATTTTCTATTATTATCCACCCGAGAGATTTAATGAGGTGATTGTCATTATTTAATTATCATTTATTTAAGGACTGTTATTTAATCAAAACATAATATAGACATATTAGAATGTTGCGCCTGACAACAGGTTATATAGTACTGCAGACGCTTTTATTTTGTATGTCCGTGATTTTCAAAAGGCTGGTAAATTATTATGCTAATGAAGATAGCCTAGAACTGTGGTTAATGGATAAACACAAAAGTGTTGTTGTTAGAGTTAGTGGAACTTATGGTATTGAAAGGAACCGTCCAAGAGTTTCGAAGAAATAAAGTTAGCACGATTTTTTGACCCAGTTAAATACCTTGACATCTCAATTCACACCCTGTACTTGCTTCCAACTATTTCGCCCAATTTTCAATTAGAAGAGGGTTTTGCTGTACCCGAGGCTGCTGGAATTTACGAAGGTCTGCAGAGTTGCTGCCTGCTGTGCCTGTAGAAGATTTCTTCTTGCGGAGGCCTAGATTCGAGTCTTCGATCATCATTTCTTGTCAGCGGAGGAGGAATCTCCTACGCCCTCAACGCACCGGACGGATAAGTTACTTCAGATTTAACCTTACTCGTCTTGTCTACCTATTAAGGGATTCAAATATTGGTTGGAAGAACCCAGTGTGGAATTGAACTTTTTCCAGTCTAACGATTGAACGGACTGTAAGTCCACGTATTTAAAACTTTCTCTTTTGAAAGTAGGACCACTAGTGAACTCTAGAATAATTGTTGGCGCTCATTTGCGTAGAGTGTTTAAAGGCCCAAGGGACCATATCATTAGCTCTATTTGTGTTAGCTTTAAGTTTGTTTCTTTCTATGTACATGTATATTTACAGGAGGTGGCCACCGACTATTTAATGTTTCTTGAATAGGTTGCATGTAACTGATATAGTATTAGCCTAATCTATTTTGTGCCTCAATAGGGCTATCGACTTTTACATTGAAGGAATTAATTATTGTTTGTCGAGGGATAACCCATCGTTTTGATCTATTTGCAAAGTGTCTGTAAATTTATGGTGGAACTTGATATTGTTCATTGTGTTACATAAATTGTGAAATTATATGGTAATTTTGTGAAATAATTTTCATTGAATTTTACTGTGGCCTTGATCTATCTCAAACATATTGGTAAAATTTTGGAGTGATACTGGAACACCAGTTTTATTTTTTACTCTAAGTATAACCACGTTAAGGAGCACTGGTCTACACGCTGCTGTTCGCGGTTCGATTTGGGAATAGGCTGCCGCTGGGACCTGCGCTGATTGCTGAGGTTGCTGTGTCTCGTCGAAGAGCTCGTCTGCTAAGTTATCTACATCGAACCCCCCTTTCTCTACTGAACTAGCCTGGTAAAGTTACAAATGGCGCCCAACGTGGGGCAATGATACAGATTTGGATGTACATGAATTTTGAAAAGTTGAATTCAATCAAGGGGATTGTTAGCATATGAGCGTGTCCTTTTCCTTGTGGAATCTTGTTTCACAGATCAACATGAATGCGTGTCACCTTCGTAAGACGGAATTGGAATATGAACTATTGATTAGGGGGTTATCCACTAAGGGTACAGTCATGGATCTCAGGAAAAGACTTTCCCAGAGTTATGGTAACAATACACCGATGAGTGAAGAATGCGTAGGTCAATTAGACCCAGAGGAGGAATTGCGTCAATGCACGTCTAAATATCAGGACCTGTCTGCTTTAGTGGAAGAATGTGAAGGGGACATGGGTAGTTCGGAATATCAAAGGATTTCCACAAGGCTTTGGCATTTACATGGGAGAGTTGGGAGAATACCTATCCCAGCCGCATCAGACGAGGAGATGGAGAAACGTCGTTCCGAACTGCTCGCACAAACCATGAGTATAATTGACTCGCTGAAGAAAGAAGAGAACATTGCAAAGGCTCCCACAGTTGAATTAAAATCCACAAGTGGCGATACCGAAGGCACGAAGACAGGAATTTTAGTTCCCCTGGAGGAAAATATTGAGACCGGATCAAAGGAGATGGTGAACAGCCAGCCACAGTTTCATGCCTCTCCAGTGTTAAAAACTAACCCAGTACCGCCTGTAGAACAGATCGTAGGGATGGATCAACCGGAAGGTTTATTGAAATGGTTAGATAGTCGGGCACAGGCTCCAGGACCAACAGGGATGGGGCCACCACATTTCCCTGCTTACCATCCTCGATCAGTACCCGTGTATAAATGGGGTCTAAAGTTCGATAACGGGAATAGTCAAAGCGTGGGGGCGTTTCTGGAAAGAGTGGAAGAATTTCGACGTGCCAGGGGAGTGAGCCCGGAAGAATTATTTCAATCAGCAGTAGACTTATTTTCTGGTACAGCACTTGTATGGTATAGGTCCACAGTAAACCGAATTAAGTCATGGGGCGAGCTTTGCCAAGAAATGAGAATAGTATTTCAGACTCCCGGGTATGATTTTAGATTGCATCAAGAGATCTTTAACCGCTTCCAAGGGGAGCATGAACCTTTAGACCTGTATTTAGCAGCAATGGAGGGACTTTACGGTCGACTGTCAACTAGTGTACCCGAAGAAATAAAGCTACGACAAATGTTAGACAACCTCCATCCTCAACTCCAAGATAGGCTATCACTATTTGAATTTAAGAACATAGAAGAACTCCGACTTATGGGCAGAAGAGCCGAAATTGGACGACTTCGATCTGCAGCCAACCGTCCAACGCCCAGGAATGCATCAGTATTGGAGCCCGACCTAGCGTACTCCGAACCATCTCGTCGTAAGGAAATGACTTTAGGAAGAGTGGCAGCTCTACAGCACCTGCAAGGAATGCTTCAACTTCAAAATGTTGGAATTGTGGGATAACGGGCCACCGATATGCAGGATGCAAGAAAGAAAAGAAGAAGTTTTGTTTTGGGTGTGGTCAACCAGAAATTGTCAGGAGTCAATGTCCTAAGTGCCGTCCAAAAAACTTGCCAGCGGGGGAGCCGACAAACTAATCGACTCCCAAGATTGCTGTAGTATAATTAAAGTGGACTATCTCCTTAAGAATCTAGAAGGGGACAACCGACCCTACTTAGACGTAAGAATATTTGGTACTAAAATCAGAGCATTACTGGATTCCGGAGCGTCTAGTTCAGTTCTGGGCCAGGAGGGATTAGAGTTACTAAAAAAATTCCCTGCTAGAATGATTTCAATTAAAGATAAGTGGGTGGAGACAGCCGATGCTAAGAAACATAATATTGAAGGACGTATGTCTGTTCCGATTACGTTGGAAGGGAGAACCAAAGAAATAGAAGTTCTTGTAGTACCCGCCTTACGCCATACTCTTATACTAGGAGTTGATTTTTGGACCAAAATGCAACTAGTAGCTGATATTAATAATAGAACATGGGAATTTTCACAAACTCAAACAAAACTAGCCTCAATGGAATTGCAAGGTGGTATTTGTTCTACTGAACATCTGTCCAAAGAACAACGGTCAAAGGTGGAAGCATTATGGAAGGATCATTTTGCTAATCAAGGTACAGCCTTGGGTAGAACAAATTTGGTTGAGCACATCATTGATACGGCAGACGCCTCCCCGATCAAACAAAGATATTACCCACTTTCCCCAGCCAGGTTGAAATTGGTACATGAAGAGCTAGATAAAATGTTAAAATTGGGGGTGGTAGTTCCTTCTAAGAGTCCTTGGTCATCGCCAATTATACTATTGGATAAGCCGGATGGGTCCAAAAGGTTTTGCATCGATTTTAGAAAGGTAAACGCGGTCACTAAACGCGACGCCTACCCACTGCCCAAGGTCACGACAATTCTAGACCGGTTGAGAGATGCACGATACTTATCGTCGCTGGACGTTAAATCAGCTTACTGGCAAATTCCTTTACATAAAGACAGTCAGGAGAAGACAGCATTCACCATTCCAAACAGGGGTTTATTTCATTTTGTTACAATGCCGTTTGGGCTCCACAACGCTGCTAGTACGTGGCAAAGATTTATAGATTCAGTCATAGGTTCTGATCTTGAGCCTCAGGTTTTCATTTATTTGGATGACATCGTGGTGTGCACAGACTCTTTTGAACTACACCTAGAAGTGTTGAAGAAAATATTCCAACGTCTAAAGTTAGCTGGCATCACCTTGAACCAAGAAAAGTGTTGTCTGTGTCGAGCAGAGTTGAAGTACTTAGGCTACATCGTTGATGAGCGCGGGTTGCGTGTGGATCCAGAAAAGGTGGAAGCTATAATTCAAATTCCTGTTCCGAAAACACAAAAGGAAGTCAGACAGTTCTGTGGGACCGCCTCTTGGTATAGGCGTTTCATACCAAATTTTGCCAGTCGACTTTACCCGCTAACTAATCTTTTGAAGAAACGACAGAAATTTGTCTGGGATGAAGAGACGCAGGCAGCGTTTGAAGACATACGCAGCTGTCTAGTAAAGGCACCTATCCTCACGTGCCCAGATTTTTCTCAACCTTTTGTGGTATCTTGTGATGCTTCTGCTGTGGGATTGGGAGCGATACTCAGTCAAGAAAGGGAGCTCGGTGAACAAGTAATCGCTTATGCTAGCAGGACTCTCTCCAGGGCCGAACAGAAATTCTCTGCAACGGAAAGAGAATGTCTAGGGGTTTTGTGGGCCATAGAACGATTCAGACCCTATATAGAAGGAACCCATTTTACTGTAATTACGGACCATTATAGCCTGTTGTGGCTTCACAACCTTAAGGACCCTCAAGGGCGTCTTGCACGATGGGCACTCCGGCTCCAACCTTATAGTTTCCAGCTAATACACAGAAAAGGAAAAGACCACGTGGTCCCTGACCTGCCAGAACTACTCCACCATGCACTGACTGGGAAATATTGCCTAACTGTGGTACCAGTAGGCCAATAAACCCAACCCAAGACTTAGTAAACGAAATAGTTTTATCGAAAGAAGAGGAACCACTGGATGATAAATGGTATTTTAAAATGTGTAAAAATGTGAAAGAAAACGCTGGCAAATATCCACTGTGGAAAATAGAAGGAGAGCAACTGTGGAAGGCGGTTCGTGAAGCCAAAGGTAAGCGACCGGAGGACTGCTGGAGAAGGGTAGTACCTAAAGGCCAGCGGAAGAAGTTATGTTATCAATTTCATGATAAAGCGACAGCAGGACACATGGGGTCTAAAAAGACCACCCTTCGGATCCAAGAACATTATTACTGGCCCAAACTTCGGCAAGATGTTGCTAAGTATGTTGCTAATTGTATCATCTGTCAAACCACTAAAGATAGTAATATGAAACCGGCAGGAATGATGGGAGCTAGGAGAGGAGTTGACAAGCCGTGGACCATGATTGCTGCAGATATTAAGGGACCCTTTCCGCGATCGACGGCAGGGTACAAATACCTGTTGGTTGTCTCTGACACGTTTACCCGCTTTCCATTGCTATTTCCACTAAGATCAGCCACTGCTGCCACGGTAGCCAAACATTTAGAAAATGATGTGTTCCTTCTGTTCGGCATTCCACGCTACCTTATTGTAGACAATGGTACCGAGTTCACCGGGAAGCAGGTTAAAGACTTGGCGAAAGAGTACAAAGTCAAAATAATGTACAATGCCAGCCGCCACCCTCAACCGAATCCAGTGGAAAGGATCAACAAAACAATAGGAAACATGCTCCGAGCTTATATACAAGAAAACCATCGCTTGTGGGACAAGGAGTTACCTAAATTGGGATTTGCGCTCAGGTCTGCTAGACATGAAGCCACTAACTTCACCCCTGCGTATCTGAATTTCGGACGCCAGATGCAAGTCAATGTAGAAGGTCCTGAAAACAGCCAGGAGATTCCTACTGTAGAGAATCCGGAGAACTATGGAGCAAAGTTGCAAGAACTGAATAAAATCTATCAAGAGGTGGGCCAGAAGCTGAATCTAGCCTATCAGAAGAATGCAAACAGGTATAATCTAAGAAGAAGACCCCTGGAATTCCAGGAGAATGATAAGGTGTTAAGAAGAAATTTTCCTCAATCCAGCGCTGTTAAAGAGTTTTCAGCCAAACTAGCTCCAAAGTTTTGTGGTCCGTTTTCAATATCCAAGAAAATATCAAAGGCTATTTACCAACTTAGGGACGAGAAAGGAAAGTCCTTAGGCACTTGGCATATCTCAGACTTAAAACCATTCATCGAAGCCAATTAGAAAATTTGGGAAATTTTCTATCAGTTGGAGGGGTATTTGTAACGTTCAATTTTCTATTATTATTCACCCGAGAGATATAATGAGCTGATCACTCATTAGATTAATTATCCTTAGTGGAAGCGCGCCCACTAAATGGCCTCAAAACATAATATAGACATATTAGAAGTGTTGCGCCCCGACAACAGTTTATATAGTACTGCAGACGCTTTTATTTTGTATGTCCGTGACTTTTCAAAACGGCTGATCAAACTGTCAAACTAATGCCCATTGGCTAGTGTCAGTGACATTATTGTAGACCCCTCTAAGAGAAATTGTTCGGATTGGTGAATTTATGGTATTGCGAGGGAACCGTCCAAGTTTCGAGAAGAAATAGAAAATTTCTACGATTTTGGCCAGCTAAGAAGACGTTGACATCTGCAAATTCACAAGCCCTCGTCTTGCTTCAAGGATTTCGGACAGATTTTGTCTTAGAAAGAGGGTTTTGCTGTTACCAGGCTGCTGTTAATTTAAGAAGGTCTGCAGAGTTGCTGCCTGCTGTGCCTGTAGAAGAATTTCTTCTTGCGGAGGCCTAGATTCCGAGTCTTCGATCATATTTTCTTGTCAGCGGAGGAGGAATCTCCCTACGCCCTCAACTTCCGGACGGATAAGTTACTTCAGATTTAACCTTACTCGTCTTGTCTACCTATTAAAGGATTCAATATTGGTTGGAAGAAGAGACAGTGTGGAATTGAACTTTCCAGTCTAACGATTGAACGGACTGTAAGTCCACGTATTTAAAACTTTCTCTTTTGAAAGTAGGACCACTAGTGAACTCTAGAATAATTGTTGGCGCTCATTTGCGTAGAGTGTTTAAAGGCCAAGGGACCATATCATTAGCTCTATTTGTGTTAGCTTTAAGTTTGTTTCTTTCTATGTACATGTATATTTACAGGAGGTGGCCACCGACTATTTAATGTTTCTTGAATGGGTTGCATGTAACTGATATAGGCAAGACATGGTGCTTTGGTATCGACGGAGGAAAACCCTTCGTTTTTGATCTATTTGCAAAGTGTCTGTAAATTTATGGTGGAACTTGATATTGTTCATTGTGTTACATAAATTGTGAAATTATATGGTAATTTTGTGAAATAATTTTCATTGAATTTTACTGTGGCCTTGATCTATCTCAAACATATTGGTAAAATTTTTGGAGTGATACTGGAACACCAGTTTTATTTTTTTACTCTAAGTATAACCACGTTAAGGAGCACTGGTCTACACGCTGCTGTTCGCGGTTCGATTTGGGAATAGGCTGCCGCTGGGACCTGCGCTGATTGCTGAGGTTGCTGTGTCTCGTCGAAGAGCTCGTCTGCTAAGTTATCTACATCGAACCCCCCTTTCTCTACTGAACTAGCCTGGTAAAGTTACAACGTGTACTGTTGTCATACTCCAAAGACATTGTAATGTTTTCCATTTTACTCAGTAGGTGTTGGACAACTCAGAACTGCTTTTCGTTTAGTTTAGGGCGGTTTTCCGACATGTGTTGTATGATAAGGGAATTAAAGCGATCTATTTTAAAAAAAACTGCTAATTATACCAAAAACTATGAGATTTTAAATAAAACGGAAGATTGCTTACTTAGAGCTAAACACACTGTAGATTGTATAACTATATTTGTTCGGAAATATTTAAAACCGTAAAAATGTGACTGTTGTTTAAACCCCAAAAGAAAGCTGTATGGGGGTTTACCCACATTACAAGAGCTTGTTGGTTTATTAAGTTAGCCTAGCCTCAACCTGATTACGAATGCAAAACTGCTGTCAGGTGAACCAACATGTGGTAAATTACGCCAAACACTGTTATCTACTGTATGGAAATCAGTTCTGCCAACGGAATACTTAACAGCGCCACAATTCCCAATCTGCATGTCTGCGGGATTTATGCGTTATAACGAGTAGGCCTATGTTGACCCTCAAAACTCAACATGGTTGGGCAGCACACATACAGAACGCACTGCGAGTACGCTGCCGTCTTTCTCCCACGCTCGTTTGTCCGATTTTGATGGTTTAATTTTTCGAGAACGAACTAACTTTGCGCTACATCAGTGACTCTACTTGACAATCTTAGAACCCTCACAGCGCATTCTGTGTATGGGCTACCTCTACAATGTTGTGTTTCCTGCCTCAGCCACTTGGCATATTATCGCTATCTACCTACCATACAGTTTACTTTGATATTATCGTTATCAAAATCATATTCCCCATATCTCGTACATCTCACTTTTCATTATTTATGAATAGAACATATTTAACTGTTAAAAACGTTTTTTTTGACATACAATGATTGAAAATGCATTCTTACTGGTACCAACTTAGCATCTACATATAAAAGTTTAAAAACAAATTGTATTTAGTAATGATGAACTCTCTCATAATATTATATACTAATTTTGATATGAATTCTTTTGTGTTTTTATAACTATAACTCTTAAAATTAGGTGTTTTCACATTTTTGTAGAAGATTTGTTTCAATAACTTGACGCCTGTATAAAAGGAAAGCTGATTTAATGTTTGTAGTATTTAGGTCAGGGTAATCAACTAAAACTGAACGTAGAGATTGTTGTAATTCAAGATCAGTATGTTGACATCATGTATACATATAAACAAACTAAATAACTATTAAATAAATTAGAACAAATCAAATCAAACTTTTATTCACCATTAGTCATGATACATGAAATAGGTTTTCGTCAAGTACAACATCGAAAATATGAATATAACTAAGACTAAAACTATGTACATTTACCAAAAATACTACAATCTAATATATTAAATGTAAAATTTGACAGATAAGGTGAATTAAATTAAATGTTAAATACAATAACGTAAAAGCAAAACGTATTACTTAAAACGAAATAAACTCTTTGATGGAATAAAAACAATGTTTGACACACAAATCTTTCACAGCCTTATCAAATGTCTTAATGTTAAGTTCCTCCCTCAGGTCAACGCTTAAACAATTAAAAGTGAAATTCCTGTATAAAGGGGTCCATTTTCATAGAAAGTTGTTGTTTTGTGTATTGGAAACTTTAGGATATTGTGTCTGGTGTGATATAAATTATGACCATTGTTTTGTTCAAATAAATGTAAGTTTCTTACTTTGACAAAGCACAGTGTTTCGTAAATATATAGTGAAGGTAAGCAGAGAAATTTTATATTTTTTTAAAATTGGACGACATGAATCTAGAATTTACCGCTCT